>APFE031625068.1:3685-57092 GCA_000404065.3 Pinus taeda | reverse complement strand
CTTATAAATAACTACTAGTCATGAAGAAAAGAAATAGCTTGACAGGGGGATTACTTTGGGCACCCTATTTTCCATTGATGTCAAAGGGGGAGAGAATGTTGAAAGGGAAAGAATGTTGCCATCAATGAAAAAAGGGGAGATTGTTAATCTAGGTTTTAAATGATGTCAATGTGGTATTGATAGGGATGGAGAATATTCTTGATATGAAAAATGATGTCATTACTATTGAAGATATCAAGACACTGATGAAGAAGTGCCAATCATGTACCTTTGACGATATTGATGATTAAGCCATATACTTAGATTTTCTTACCTTGAATGATCTTGATGATGGAAGACTTTAATATGACATGTAAAATTCAATGCTACATATGATTAATGGCATATCACTATCTTGATGACATCATAAGCCTATGATTAAGAACCCTGACAAGAATCAAAACCATGAAGAAGCCTAACTGCCCTACCTCAAATTATGCACTAATAAATGACCAATCACATTAAGAAAAAAACAAATGACTACCTTAGAGGAAGCATTTTATTATGACACCTACACCATCATTTAGAGAACAATTTTTCCTTCCCAACGAGCTATTAATTGGCCTGAAATTCAAAGCAATTGGGAGAAATGGATTTTTGAAGCTAAGAAGTTTATTTATGATAGTAAGCTAACATGTGCTAGCCTACCCATGTTGGCCTACCTTTAGTGACGTGTCTCTTTGCTTTGGCTTGTGAAAACCACTAATTATAAGGTTTTAGAGCTCATAAGTTTTCCATTAATTCAGTCATCCAGGACAGAATATGAGTGTGAGTTAAAAGCTCGTGAACAAGGAAGATAAGGCACATAAATGAAGAAAATAAGAAAGGGGTAGGACATTGTTAAAATTCTTATGAACTAACTATGCTCGGACATAAGTATACCCTTGTTCTATTTCCTCATTCCAGACTTGTTTTGGTTAAGTTTCAAGATTGGAGCCTCAGACCAAGCTACAAAACATTGGACCTATTCTTATTTCAGCCTTGGAGCAAGCTACAGAACTTTGGACCAAGTTATGATATTTGTCGTTTTACTTCCTTAAACTTAGAGTCATCTCACCATAGAAAGTTATATTATTTGTTATTCTACTTCCTTACTTTCCTTGAGACATGCACTCTATCCCATAAGGAAAAATATTATAAGGTTTTATTATGTTATGTTATCTAAAAACAAAATAAAATATGAAAATAAAAATAACATTACAATAAAAATAACTTCAAACCAAAACCAACATAAATCCATCTTAACTCCATGTCTACCAACGACGAAGAGGGATAAAAGTACTTAAGGTACAAACCTATGCAGTAGTCTATAACGCGACTTTTTGAAAGCCTTTCCGGCGGATTTTTCCGGTCAAAATCCGGCAGCAATTCATTGGAATCCTAGGTTTGATAGCTAGTTTCTGCACAATCAATGGCTCCAAGGGGTTTTTCAGGGCTCTGAATCCAAATATGCAGTTAAAAAACCATTTTAACTGCTTAAAAATCAAGATTTAACCTCATTTCTTCCGCCGGATTCCGTCACCGGAATCTCCAAAAAGTCGCATTATAGACAACTCCCAAACCTATTTTAGAGTGAAAAAAGATTTGATCGGTCTTGACACTTTGTAGATATGAACTTAAGACCATATAGAATGGTTTGACTATTAATGAGATTAATAATTATTTTTTTATTTTTATTTTTTTTTCTTTTTTATTTAGGGATAGAAAGTTCAAGCTCATGTTGCAAAAAGTGATAGAATAAGAATATATAAAGAAACTATTGTGGACCATCAGGGAGTGTTAAAAGGGAGATATATTTATAATAATAATAATTTAATTGAAATTAATAAAAGAAATTGAGAAGGTTGGTAATGAAATGAGTGTGAAATACTATAATAGATATTTTTGTTCAAACTAATATTTAATATGAATATGATAACGGGTTAATTATATATATTGAAAATAATAAATTAGATGCAGCTTAATTTCACAAGAAAAAAGAAAAGGGTTAATGATTTACATTAAAGAAATAAAATACCATTATTGAATTAAATTATGAATTTAAAGAAGTATAAAAATACACTAAATTAGATTAAGAAATGGTAAAAACTATGTAAAAAGAGATTAACAAAGAATAAAAATAATTTATAAAATTGATTAAGAGAGTTTGGGAAGGGGAACAGAGAAATGGTAAAAACTATGTAAAAGGAGATTAACAAAGAATAAAAATAATTTATAAAATTGATTAAGAGAGTTTGGGAAGGGGAACAGTTATTGGTAAAGAAGGATTAAATTAAATTAAATCATGAAATAAATAATGTTATAAAATAATAGAAACTATGGTCAAATGTTTATTAAAATGAAAAAGTATCTATTTTATTAAAAATATATTTCCGTAATTTTATTAAATAAAAAGGTCTTTTAATTAATAATTACAATTATTAAATTTTTTTAATTTGATTTAATGATTTTTTAATTTTTATGTAATTTGATGAAGTCAAACTGTTTAGATAACATAATAGTATGTTACAATATCTTTTTTATACAGGTTCTTCTGCTCTTCTTGACCTAATAATAATAAACAAATTCTATTTTATCACTAGCATTTTTTTAATCAATTTTTGTTAAATGTTTGACTTAGTCAAGTGTTTTGAACTCAAACTAATGATATTTACCCATGGTATTCATCTCAAATATTGCCTATTTATACAAGAAAATTATACCTACATCCATAACCATAGAGAGCAATCAAATCTGCTTTGCAGCATGAGGTGACACTTCTGTGTGTTTAATAGATCCAAAGTTAAATAGATTTAGGTTGGTTTTATCTATCTTTTCTTTTTTTATCTGATTACTAAACATTTAACGTTTTTAATTTAATGTCGGCACTATTTAGAAATCAATTTAATTATTATTATTATGTATAAATGCAATATAGATTTAAAATATAAAGAGGTTTATAAACACTCATAAAAATGGTAAATAAATATAAATATAACTAAACTGGAGGTATGGTAAATAATATTTAGTCCATAAACCTTTATTATTTTTTAATTATATATATATATATCTATATATATATATATATGGTGAAACCTATGGTTCAAATACCATTAATACCATGGGCTAATAATACGATGACACAAATACCATATTTATAAAGGTATGGCACATTAATAATTTTTTTTTTATATTTACCACGTAATTTACTTTATATTATTAATCAAAATAAATATGGCATGAAATCTACCTTATTTATATGGGGGATTGGATCAATATAGATCCATCTTTACTCTGTTCTACTACATACTGATATGGATCAAATATTATTGAATTGAGGCTTTTGTGATCCATATCAATTATAAAAAGAGTTTTGGCAAAAATCACATGAAGAAAAACCTTTGATACCAAAAGTTTTTCTTTATGTGATTTTCGCAAAAACTCTTCTTATAATGTATTTTAATATACAAACTAACATAAAATGAAAATATTTGATCGCTCTCAACATTTAATATATAGAGAATAAAGATAAATCTTTTACTTGCATTAGTTGAATATTATTTTTATCTAATAAGTAAAATTCAGCGTATACAAAGACAGGCAAATGGCTGGCCACAATGGGGCATCTACTTATCGGATAAACCAAATTGCAGAGAATTGAAAAATCTTCTTAACTTGATCTAGTGTAACGAAAAGAATGATTCTAGAGGCACCTTGTCACATTACAGTGGGAATCAAGAGGCTCCTGAGAAAGATGCCGACTGTTATATTCATGATCCGCGTCTTGATGATGCCCACGGGATTTGAAGGCACTGCAGTCATAAACCCTGCATTGAATATTGTCTCTGTGTGCGTATTTCATATTGTCTCCGTGTTGTAATCAAGGCCAGCTGTAAGGCCGTCACTGTTAGTGATATGGAGGAGAGATTTAACATACCAAGGGTTCTGTGAAGATTTGCAAGTATCTAGTTTCTAACTCGCGCTAGTTTTGTTTCAAACACAATTCCTTCAATCAGCTAGCGAACATGCCGACTTATCTCTTTATTACATGCTGACGATTCTTTATCATTCCAGTGAACACGCTGACTTATCTCTATTAGAAATAATTAGAGGTGAGGTCTCTAATAAACGTATCTCTTTCTCTCTTTACCATCAAGAATTAGCGTGGCTGTAAAGAAAGAAAGTGATATTTTTATAAGACCCTAGCCTCAAACGTTTTCTAACGGAAATGTCAAAGCGCTACAAAGTTTGCGTGTTCACATTGAGTGTTAAGTCAAGAGCTGACTCTTGGACCTGATTGATAAGGATTGTTCGCTGATGAAATTCAAACTATATAGAGAGATTCAACTCATGATCAGTTAAAGACTTGTCTGAGTTTGGAAGGGATATCCACCAACATAATGATCATTGATGACCACCCAAATCAGCTTCAATAGAGCAATGTCATCCCAATCAAACACTTGGATGGTCTGAAGTCTGACTTAGATCTCAAGAGGTTAGAAAATTAATCCCAACCACGTATTAAATACACTGACAACCATCATACTTGTCACATGAATTTTGCAAGTTGCAGATCAGGTTGAAGAATAGAAGGTCTCAACATGAGTAGGGTTGATAATTAAGTATGGTCAAATGATTACTTCGCTAGTAAAATATATATATATTTATATATATATATATTATATATATAATCTCATTAAAAAAATGTATGTTTTAGATAAATATGAATTTAAAAGTCATTTGCATGGTTGAGGTAGAGAGTGGGTGTAAGTGTGTGAAGTAGCTCGAAGCAATTTGTGGGTTAGGGTGAAAATAAGTTTTACGGAGTTTTACAGAGAGTTACTCCACAACCCATAGTGAAGAGTAAATCACAGTAAGGGTTCTTTGTTTTACTTGAAGCATGAGCCTCCAATTTATCATATGCATGTAAATTTTCTAACATGGTTTAGAAATGGCAACAACAAGCACAAGCTTAATTAATACTTAGATAGCTCAATTTAACGGCAAAAAATTTGGTTATTGGGCTATTATAATGAAGACAATGTTTTCTTCTCAAAACATTTGGGTTTTGGTTGGAGAAAGGAGAAGAGTTGAGAAAGTTTTGAGAAGTCTACGAACAAGGTTTGATGTCATTGTTGTGGCCGTCGAAGAGACATGATCTCTCATGTTCTTAGTGGATGAGCTTCATGCATCGCTAATTTATCATGAACATAGACTTAATAGAGCAACAAGCTCCTCATGAAGGAATGCTCCAAGAAATGTGGTCCCTGAAGAGGTATGAAGTCAAAGAAAGACTAGTGTCACTCACATGAGAGTTTTTGGATGTGTGGTTTATGCACATGTCCGAGATGTGTTGAGGAAGAAGTTGGATAGCAAGGGTGTGAAATGCATATTTTTTGCATATAGTGATGAATCCAAAGCAGTTTGATGTGTTTGATCGCCACTAGGCTGGATATAATGTATATAGTGCATTTGGTGTCGAGGTTCATGGAGAGACCCAAGGAGACGCATGAGACGCATTGGCAGGAAACGAAAAGAATTGTAAGGTATGTCAATGGGACAAAGGAGTATCATACTATGTATGATCCAAAACATTTTTCTTATAGATGTGTTAAAGAATTACATGCACAAATTGTAGCTTAACATAGAAAACGTAATGTGTACATGAGACAAGAGGAAAAAAACATAAAGCATGAAAAAAGATAACAAGACTTGATAACAGAGTTCATCCAACCTTGACTACCCCTCTGAGTTTGCTCAATCAATGGGGAGGTCTTCATTCATTAAGTGGCATGAAAAAGAAGAGTAGAAGCATCAGTTACAAAAGAGAGTCTTATAACTCCGTACTAAAAAATAGCCGAAAAATGTAGAACATTGATGGAGAAATGGAAAGCGCCATTGCGTTTGTGGCATCGAGAAGTGTTGAAACCATATACAATTTGTCAGATTCCGACAAAATGATAATTCGGCCCTCCTGCAAAACTCTACCTCGAACTTTGTGCACTGCCTCCTCTCCTTGAGCGCAATAAAAAATTGCATTTAAATATAATTCTGAGGGTGGATTTCTTAATAATGTTGTTGGTGTAGTTGGTTGTGATCCGGTTTAATAAAGAGGAGGTCGGGAGATCAAACCCCACCTCCTCCCTTTTTAATACCCGACAACCAAAAATATTTTAAAATTAAATTTTGGTTGGGTCGGACTCGCCTTGGGCAGCGCGCCCAATGTACTCACCTCCGTAATTTTGTAATGGTGCACCTCCTTTGTTTATCATTATGGTGTTGTTAGTTTGGGTTGGGTCCGCACCCAAACGGTCAGCCCACCCATGTCCATTAGTTTGGTGGATTTGTGGAAGCAGTGGAGGGGCCAGGGTCATGGCCTATCCCTCTCGCATTTATGTTGAGTTCCATGGCCAGGGGAGGGTTCGAGGGTCGTGGCCTATCCCTCCTTTGTTTGTTGTTCATTTTTGGGGTGGCGAGGTTGGTGGCCCGCCAACCTTTTTTTAATGTCTTTCTGTAATACAAAAACAACATGCACATTTTTAAAATTTGATTTTGGATCGAAGGAGTCATTTTAATGAGACAACAATTTTGCCCATAATCTGGCCGGATTTGGCCGGATTCCATCTGCCAGAAAAAGTCCAAATTGTGCCTTCATTAATCCTACCTAGTCATTAAAAGTCAACCAAACTTTGATTAACTCTATCTTCTTCATCCGAACTCGGATTGGAGTGTAGTTCGCACCGTTAGAATTAGGGCTATGAGCACTTCGATTTGTTGTCAAGTTCATCTCCTTTCTGCCACTTTGAATTTTGAGCTTTTTCCCATGCCATTGTGTCTGAAGATCCACTTGGATCAATCCTCCCCATTGATGAGCTTTTGGACCGCCAAAATTTTTATCAATCAAATGGAAAGTGAGGGAATTTCTCCTCACTCTTTCCCTTTCCAACCATTTTGTCTTGCTAGGGTACATCCCCTTGAAACCAACTTGAAGGTATTCCACATCTCCTCGTCTTGAAGTTCTAGTTCTTCTGTCAAGGATGATGTCTTCATGTAACTCATCGAGATACTCTGATGCAAAATCATCAATTGTAGGAACCATGCCCACCTCTTTTGTGTCCATAATGAGTGGTGGCCCATATAGCTTTAAGTTCTTGACATTCACTATAGAGTACATTTGCATATATATCAGCAAATCGAGATGGAAGGCATTGTTTCCAATCTTCTCCAAAATGGTGAAGGGATGATGCCAGATTGGTAGCAACTTCTTCCCTTCTCCCTTCATCCTATCCTTGCTGATGTGGAACCATACATTCTCGCCCACTTGAAATTGATGATCGACTCGGTGTTTTTCATGTCGAGCCTTGTACCTGGCTTGACTTTTCTCTAACTCCTCTTGTACTACTTGATGAATCAACTAGATCCGCTGAATGAACTGTTGCACTTTGTCCCTATCATCACGTCCATTGGAGTCATCTTCCCTTCCAAAGACCATATCATAAGGGTCTTTTGGCATGTAGCCAAAACATGTCTCAAATGGTGAACGATGCATAGATGAGTGCACTACTCGGTTGTAGGAATGATGCACATATGGAAGATGCTCTTCCCACAACTTAGGATGTTTCCCACAATAGCCTCGCAACAAATGTACCATGGTGCAGTTGACAACCTCTGTCTATTTGTCAGTCTGTGGATGAAATGCATTGCTTCTTTTCAACTTGGTGTCCATCCTCTTCCACAAACTAGTCAAAAACTCTCCAAGAAAGCGAGAGTCTCGATTTGACACAATTGATGTGGACAACCCAAAATGGACCTAAACATGCTGAAAGAAAAGATGTGCAGTCTGCTCTACAATAATCTGCTTTTTACAAGGCATTAAAATACACATCTTACTAAAATAGTCAATGATGACATACAAATAGTTGTGAATTTTTCTAGACAAAGGCAAACCTCCTACAAAATCCATCAACACACTTTCCCATGGATGAATCGGAGTACAGAGTGGTGTGTAGAGCCTGAGTTTTCTATTAGAGGGCTTTGAAACAGAACACATCACACAACCCTCTACATAGCGAGTCACAATGTTGTTCATATGAGGCCAAAACCAAAATCTTTGTACATGACATAAAGTTTTTTCAATACCAAAATGACTAGACACAAGGGAGCTGTGGGCCTCCCGGATTACATGTACCCTTTATCCTGTCGGTATGCACAATTTTCCAAGGTGATACAACAATTTCCCCTGCAAGTGATAGTTATCAACTTGTGAACCATGGGTTAATGTTTCCTAAATATCCTTAAAGTCATCATCACTAGCATATTGTTCAGCATAACTTTGAAAAGATAACGAAGCATTATGCAAAATAACAGAAGAAGAAATAGAAGGGTGAGATAGCATATCAACCCCTTTGTTGCTAGTGCCCTTCTTATACTTTATTACTAGATGAAACTGTTGCAGAAAACCCATCCACCTAAAATGGAAAGATTGTTGCAACTTGGTCTTTGATTGAAGATACTGCAAGGGCTGATGATCCGTATGGATGATGGTCTCCTTGTCGATCAGGTAGTGTTTCCACTTTTTCACACTCTGGACTAAGGCATATAATTCCTTGTCATAAGTGGGATAGTTTATCATAGCCTGAGAGAGCTTCTTAGAATGGTAACATATCGGCTTCCTTTGCTGCATCAGTATAGCTCCCATGGCATATCCGCTGGCGTCTGTCTCAATCTCGAATGGCTGTTGGAGATTTCGTAAGGCCATGATCGGTGCATTGTTGATCTTTTCTTTCGATGTTTTGAAGGACTTATGCTGCTTTCCTCCCCATTGAAAGACTTGCTTTACACTTGTCAGTGTGTGTAAAGGTGTTGCAATAATAGAGAAGTTAGCAATAAATCTCCTCTAATCCTATACTGCACCCAAAAATCTGTGAACCTCGGTTACACTAGTAGGTTTAGGCCAATTTACAATTTCTTCACCTTTAGAGGGATAAATTTTTAACTGACCATGACCAACAATATGAACTAGGTAAACCAAAGAGGTTTTCCGAAACTCACACTTTGACAATTTTACATAGAGTTTTTTGTTCTTCAATACATGAAACACTTTCTTCACATGACATACATGTTCATTCCAACTTTTACTAAAGACAGGGATATCATCTAGATATACAAGAACAAATTCATCAATGAAAGGCCTAAAGAGATCATTCATGACCCTCATGAAAGTGGTTGGAGTGTTACAAAGTCCGAATGGAATCACCATCCATTCGAACAACCCCTGTTTGGTCTTGAAGGCGGTTTTCCACAGATCGTGCTCTGCAATTTGGACGTAGTGATAACCACTACGCAAATCCAATTTGGTGAAATAGATAGCATTCTTTAACTGATATAATAAGTCATCAATGCCAGGAAGAGGGTAATGATTTTTCACCATGATTTTGTTTAGTGCTCGATAATCCACACACATCCTCTATGTGCCATCTTTCTTCAGCACTAAGAAAATTGGTGAACCACATCGAGAAGTACTCAGGTCTGATGACCCCTTGGTTCAATAGTTCCTGCACCTACTTTTTGATTTCCTACACCTAAATGGTCGACATCCTTTACATGCTAATATTCGGTAAAGGAGCATCATGCTACAAATGGATCTCATGTTGAATTTCCCTCTTCGGAGGTAATCCTCTTGGTTCCTAAAACATCTCATCATAGTTAAAAATTAATTCACATAATTCATTTTTATGCACATGATCACAACTCTGGAAAGGATTAGATAATTTTGCATCTTTTCCCGTTATAATCATAAGCATGCAACCTTTACTGGAATTCAGCAACCTCTTCATTTGTCTTGCACTTACAAGGTTGGAACTGATTTTAGTTTGATGAGCCCTTACAATATATTCTACCCCATCTTTTGTGATTTGGTATTTTTTTTCATGATGGAAGAAGATTGCTTTTCTATCATATAGATATGGTTGCCCTAACACCATGCCACAGATGTCCAATGGTATCACATCAAGTTTTACCTCATCAACTAACTTAGAAGCAACCACAAATTTAACCTTGCATTGCTTAGTTACATTCAGTTTTGCTTTATCATGTGTCCACCCAAGTGGGTAAGGTTATCGATGTGGTTTAGTTTCCAAGCCTAGCTTGTTTACCAAGGACTCTGAAATTAAGTTTGCTTGGGATCTGGTACCAATTAGAGTTTCCACTTTCGTATGATTTATGATAACTCTAATATGAAATAGCTCAATTCTATTTCGTGCATTAGGAAGAGACTCATCTATTGATCTAGTGCCTTCATGTGATTCAGAATTAACATGAGGTGATCAATACTTCATGTCTTGAATTGAATCTAAGGTTTTGTTGCATAGTTGCCACTTTCTTATGCTTGCCTTTTGCTCCATACTTCTTTGGTATCTTTTTTGGGTACTGTTTCCAAAAATGATCGTCGTCGTGACCTTCCTTTTGTAGTGATTGCAATAAGGTCGTTCTCCTTCATATTTCATGGTTGATGTCGTCCTCTTCTCCTTTCCTTTTCCCTTCACTTTGGGTTTTCCATTTGGAGGTTTGAAAGGTGGTTTCTTGAAATGATCATCTCTTTCATTTTTTCCCCCGTTCTCAAGATGGATTTTTCCTTCACACTGGTTCAGTCAATACTAGTTAGTTCAAACAATAATAATGAATGTCTAAGGTAACTGTGTAATGATCGAATATACTTAATTACTACTTCAGGTGAGTCAAGTGCAATGTCAAAACTAAGTGCCTCCTTTCTAAATTCCTCTGTAAATCTTTGAACATCCTTACCTCTGCCTTTCCTTAAGTATTTCCAATCCATTAAGGCTTTTTGTTTGTAAACGAAGGGATAGAATTGTTCCTTTAAAGCATAAATGAAATTAGGCCATGAGGAAAGAAGATTACCAATGCTCTTACAGCTTCACAATTTGCAATCCCACCAACAAGAGTGGTGCTACTCAACCGAAGAGAGGCCAGCTAAATCTTTATTTCGTCCTCATCGATTTGTTGAATCCTGTAGTAGATTTCAATCTACCTAATCGAGTTGTTAAGCTTTTCTACATTACTTTCATTGTTAAACATGGGAAGATCAAATTTGACATCTAATTTAAAGAAAGGTTTTGTAGATGAATCCATTGAATTTCTTTGATTATGGTGATGAGAGGAAGAAGAACCTTCACTCACGGAAGGAGGAGGGGGTTCTTCTCCACCATTTCCATGCGTTGAACCTTGTTCTTCCAGTTTTCTCTATTTTTCTTTCTCCAGCCTTGAAAGTAGCTGACCAACATTCTCTGCCATTGAATAGAAGGTTTTGCGGAAATTGCGCTCCTCTTCAAGATGAGCCTTTTCATCTACCATGTTTCTCCTTCGATGTGCACACCACACTTTGGGATTGGAAGACTTTAGTTTCCCTTCACCTCTTCGGAGCCTGTTTCTTGTTAGCATACAAGCATGTAACTCAAATCTAAAAAAAAGACCCGCTTTGATACCACTTGATCCAAAATATTTTGCTTATAGATGTGTTAAAGAATTGCATGCATAAATTGTAGCTTAACATAGAAAACTTAATGTGCACATGAACAAGAGGAGAAACACATAAAACGTGAAATAAGACAACAAGACTTGACAATGAAGTTTATCTGACTTGGACTATGTCTCCGGGCCCTGCTCGATAAATGGGGAGGCCTTCATTCATTAAGTGGCATGAAAAAGAAGAGTACAAGCATCAATTACAAACAGGAATCTTATTCCTCCATATTGAAAAATGGCTGAAAAGTGTGGAAATCAGATGGAGAAACAAATAGTTCCATTGCGTTCGTGGTGTTGAGAAGTGCTGAAACCATATAAAATTTGTCAAATTCCGACAATATGAAAATTCGACCCTCCTGCAAAATTCTACCTCGAACTGCGTGCACTGCCTCCTCTGCCTGAGCGCACTAAAAAATTGTGTTTAAATATAATTCTAAGGGTATATTTCTCAATAATGTTGTTGGGTAGTTGGTTGTGATCTGGTTTAATAGGGAGGAGGTCGGGAGGTCAAACCCCGCCTCCTCCTTTTTTAATACACCACAAACAAAAATATTTTAAACTTAAATTATGTTGGGTCGAGCCCATCTTGGGTGGCTCACCCACCGTACCCACCACTTTAATTTTTTAATGATGCACCACCTCTGTTTATGGTTATGTTGTTGTTGGTTTGGGTTGGGTCTGTGCCCTAAGGGTCGATCGACCCATGTCCATTAGTTTGGTGGCTTCGTGGGAGCAGCGGAGGGGTCGGGATCATGGCCTCTCCCTCCCGCATTTTATGTCGAGTTCCATGGTGGGGGAGGGACCAAGGGTCATGGGCCACTCCTCCATTGTTTATTTTTTATTTTTGGGGTGGCGGGGTTGGTGGCCTGCCACCCTCTTTTAATATTTTTTTGTTATACAAAAACAACCCGCACATTTTTGAAAATCTAGTTTTGGAGCAAAGGAGCCCTTTTAACAAGGCAACAACTTTTGTTGGAATCTAGCTGGAGTTGGACGTATTCCATTCGCCGAAGAAAGTCCAAATTGCACCTTCACTAACCCTGCCGAGTCATCAAAAGTCAACCCAACCTTGACTGACTCTATCTTCTTCATCCAGACTTAGATTGGAGTTCCGTTCACACCGTTGGAATCAGGGCGACAAGCACTTCGATCTAATGTCAGGTTCATTGCCTTTCCACCACTTTGGGTTTTGAGCTTTTTCCCATGCCACCATGTTTGAAGATCCAACTGGATCAATGTGTGCTGCAACAAATGATTTTTGTTTTGTTGTTTACATTGACAATGATTGTGCAGGAACTGTCAATGATAGAAAGAGCACATGAGGATATGTTTTTCATTTGATTCTAGAGCCGTTTCATGGGTCTCCAAGAAACAGGAAATAGTTTCATTATCAACAGTAGAAGTTGAATATGTCACTGCAACAACAACAGTGTGTTAATCAGTTTGGATGAGAAGAATGTTGAGGGATCTTCACCACGACCAAGAGGGAACGACAACTATTTTCTGCGACAACACTTTTGCAATTGCATTGTCAAAAAATTATGTCTTTCACAAGAGGACCAAGCATATTGATGCTAAATATCATTTTATTAGAGAACTGATTAACAAAGATGAAATTGCGTTGCACTTTGCTGACATTTTCACAAAGTCATTAGCACGTAAAAGTTTTTTTTTCATCTCAGAAACTCTTGGAATTATCAATAGCGATAGTTGTGATTAAGGAAGAATGTTGGAAAATTAATCCCAACCACCATGTTAAACACACTGACAATAGCCATACTTGTTAGATGAATTTTTCGCTTTGCCGATTTATTTGCAAGTTGAAGGATAAAACGTCTCAGTAGGAGTAGGAGTTCTCGAGTCCGAAACATATCAACGTACATCAAGCATTTAAGAATGAATTTGAATTTAATGTAGGGTTGGTAATTGCGTATGGTCAAACATTGACATGACAAGTGAAATATGTACTGCATGACATAGATATGAACAATAGCCCATCCCCTATATTAAATATTTTCTCTGTCATGTATTAATGAGTCAAAAATGTATGTTTTGGATAAATATGAATTGAAAAGTCATTTGCATGTTTGAGCGAGAGTGAGGGTGTAAGTATGTGAGGTAGTGAGGAGAAAATCATGGAGTAATTTTGTGGTGGGTCAATGAAAACAAGTTTTACCGCAAGTGAAATATGTACTGTGCAACATAGATATGAACAATCGCCCATCCTATGTCTGAAATATTTTCTCTATCATGTATTAATGATAAAAAAATGTATGTTTTGGATAAATATGAATTTAAAAGTCATTTTAATGTTTGAGCGAGAGTGAGGGTGTAAGTATGTAAGGTAGTGAGGAGAAAATCGTGGAGTAATTTGTGGTGGGCCAATGAAAACAAGTTTTACAGAGTTTTACAAAGAGTTGTTTTTCAACCCCTAGTGAAGCGTAAATCACATTAAGGTTGTTTTGTTTTACTTGGAGCAAGATCCTCCAATTTATCATACTCATGTATTTACATATATTTTATAATATAATCCAAATTTTGGTTTGTTACGATATGGATTTAAACTTTCATGAGTAGATTTACCGCAACCACACTGTTTTACTCTACTTTTCCATGACCTATTTTTTGTGTTTTACTTAAGCCTCTGTCTAATTGCTTACGACAACTAGAATATTGCTGCAATTATTTTCTTGAGGAAAAATCTTCTCCTCTACCCCTCTCAATTTTCTAACAATAGAGCTCATCCTCTTCCTATTGAGCCTCAATAAAGTGGAGGATGTTGGCGCAAAACTTTCCAAGAAATTCCACCTTCATAATCATCGACCATTATAAATGCTACTTATATGTCAAAATCTAAATATGATAGCCACTGAGTGTCGTCAACATCAAGCATGCATGGTCCTACACAACCTACTTACCATGAAACATGTCATCAAAGATTGGAATATCTTGAGGCAGTAGGCCAAATGTCAAAGAAGTGAAAAGGTGACCATGTTATACTATTCCCTATGAAAAAACAATTTAAAGGTGTTCATATTTAAAGTGTTCATATTTAACTTTATTTATATGTAACTCACAAGTGGAGATTTCAAATAATTTGGTGCAAAGGAGGAATATAAGGTAAGCTATACTAGAAGAGTGGGACGCAATTATGTACCATTATTAGTAATTTAATTTATGTGTCTTTGATAATTTGTAACAATAAGATAGAGGTCACAAACATACCTCATAATTTTTAAAATAGAAAAACAATTTAGAATTTATTTATTTCATCCGTTAGATTTTGTATAAGAAAATTATTCTCATATTATTAGCATTCATAATTTTATAAATTTGGTAGGCCATGAGGTAATTCCCCAAATGAGATTATATTATTCATTTAGGTTGTTCATTATTATATACATGAGGGAGTGACTGTTGAGTTTCATCTCCCGATGACTCTCCATTGTCTCTATTATTTATTTACATTATTTACAGTTGTTCAACCAATCCCTATGGTTAGGTGTCAACATTCCCCCCTTAATCTGAAGGGATGTTCGCGAGTCCAAGCATCGTTTTGAATCTTTCAAGCCTTTCTCTTCCAAGCACTTTGGTGAATATGTTTGCAATCTGCTCATTAGTGGAACAGTGGCAAAGATGGATTGTTTTGGCCTCAACATGATATTGGATCAGATGATATTTTGTATTGATGTGCTTCGTTCGATCATGGAGATTTCGGTTCTTGGCTAACTTTATTGCCGAGGTATTGTCAATCATGAGTGGATTCGAATGCACTTGTTGCAGCTGCAAATCTTCCAGAATTTCCATGAGCTAGTCAATTTCTTTTGTTGCCTCAACTCATGCCACATATTATGCCTCTGTTGTGGAATATGATGGAACTGATTGTTTGCTTGATCTCTAGGAGACCGCTCCTAATCCAATACTCATAGCATAACTCCAATTTCTTTCTCTTCATCAAAGTTTGAATCAGAGTATCCAATGAAGCTCAAGTTGCTCACCTTTGCATACTTGAGTCCGAAGTCTTGACTTCCCTTCAAGTACTTTAGAACTCTTTTTATAGCACACCAATTTCCCTCACAAGGCTTTTGCATAAACCTGGATAGGATTCCAATAGCAAATTAAATGTCTGGTCTGGTAGTAGTCAGGTAGTTGAGACTTCCTATAAGCTGTCTATACTTTGTTGCATCCTCAAATTGTTTTCCTTCAACGGATGTGAGATTTAAGTTTTGTTTCATTGGAGTAGTCAGAGGATTTCATTCAACCATGCCAAACCTATTCAACAAATCTCCAATGAACTTATTTTGAGAAGGGAATATGTACTTCAGATGTTGAGCTACTTCAATACCAAGATAGTAATGAACATAGCCCAAATCGGTCATTTCAAAACCTTTCCTCAATTCCTTCTTTATGGATGAAATACAACTCTCATATTCCTTGTCATCAAAAGATTATCTACATATAACATAAGATATACAACTATTTTTCCAACTTTCTTGACAAACAAAGTTGCATCATCAAGATCATAATGTTTGAAATTGAGTTTTAGAAGATGCTCAATCAGTTTTTCATACCAGGCTCGCAGTGCTTGTTTGAGGCCATACAAGGATTTCACAAGTTTGCATACTTTATGTTCATGTCCTTTCACAACAAATCCTTCACGATGGGACATAAAAACATTCTCTTTTAGATATCCATTCAAGAAAAAAGTTTTTACATCCATTTGATGGACTTTTTTATCATTATGAGTTGCTAGGGAAAAGAGTGTCCAGATGGTAACCTAATTTGTTGTGGGGCAAAAGTCTCCTCACAATTGACCCCTTCCTTCTGTGCAAAACCTTTTGCCACAGGTCTACCTTTGTTCTTTTCAAGTGATCCATTAGCTTTATCCTTCTTCTTGTAGAACCACTTGCAAAGAATTGGTTTGGTTCCCAATGGAGGATCAACCATCTTCCAAGTGACATTCTTTATCAAGGCATCATACTCCTTTTGCATTGATTCTTTCCATTCATAATGAGAAGTAGCTTCTTTGAAGGAATTTGGTTCAAAATCTGTAGACAAATTCAATTCATAATAATAAGAAACATCCATATCAATAGGTGAATCAAAGTCATCTACATCACCTCCATTTTTCCAGGTTGAATTTCTAGTTCCTGTCTTTCCAGCCTCATCGGGATGAACACTTTCAAGTGTCTTTGTCAGCCACTTTGGGGGACCTCTCTGAGATGGTCTAGGTTGCTCAGTTGATTGAGTTGGAACTGAATGAAGATTGTGTCTCCCAATTCTATCAATCACGTCACTCAAAGTATCATCTATTGTTGGAGTTTCATGTAGGAAAGAGAGTGCTTCAGAAGGAGATTCCATGGGTTGATCTAGTATAGGAATCTGCCCTTCAAGATGTGGAATATGATTATCAAATTCTTCACATGATTTTGCATTAATGAATCTATCCAAGCGATCAAGTTGCTGCTCAACAACATTGTCAGTTTTGGATGATTCAAGAAAGATTACATCTCTAGATACAACAAACTTTTTATTGACTTCATCATAGAGATGATATGATTTGGAGGTGTTTGAATACCCTAGGAAGATACACTTATGAGTTCTCGCACCAAGTTTGTTTCTATGTACCTTTGGTATCAAGGCATAACATGTGGAACCAAAGACCCTGAGATGTTATACCAAAGGAATGTGTCCATACCACATTTCATAAGGAGTCTTCTTTCTAATAACATTAGATGGACATATATTCTTTGGTAGAAGTGCATCAGCCCAAAACATCAATTTTACATTATTAAGATTTTCCTATTCATTCTTTCAACTACTATGTTTTGAGATGGGGTGGAAGATCCACTAGATGGATGTGAAAGCACAATTGCTGAATGGGGTTATTGAGGAGGAGGTGTACATCTAGAAACTAGAATGTTTTGAGACATTTGGTCAAGAGTCTCATGTGTGAGGACTCAAGCGAGCATTGTACGGTCTCAGAAAAGTACCCTGTTCTTGGTACATGAGGATCGATATCCATCTCGTCGGTTTGGGCTTCACCAAAATTGAAACAGATGAAAACCTATATCACATCTTGGTATAAGGTAAATTGTTTATCATTGTCTTATATGTTGATGGTTTGATTTTAAGTAGTGATGAGAAGCTGATCAAATCTTGCAAGGAGGACCTTGCAAGGGAATTTGAAATGTCAAACATGGGTATCATGCATTACTTCATCGGGTTGGAAGTATGGTAAGGCAATGGGGCATTGTTTGTCTCTCAAGGACAATATGCAAATGGGATACCACATATATTTTTCATTTGGAGTTGTAGACCCATGGAGACACTGAGGGAGGATGCCACTTAAGGTGAAGAAATGGATGCTACCATTTATCGAGAACTATTGAATTCACTCTTGTATCTTATAAACAAATGACAAGGTATGTGCTATACAGTCAACTAGCTAATCCAAGCTATCCTTAGGCCAACAAAGTTATTTTCAAAGGCATCTAAGCATGTTTTAATGTACCTCAGAGGCACTACCCAATTTGGACTATGGTACGACTAGGAAGAGGGAGTGAAGTTATGTGGCTTCATAGATGCAGATTGGGTGTGAAACTTATGAGACTGAAAGAGTAAATTAGGTATTCTTTTATTGTTGGGTTTGAATTTGTTTCTTGGTACAACAGGAAGAAAATATATGTGGCATTCAAGTCGGTATAAGTAAAATACAATACTGCAAGTCAACCAACATGTGAGGTGGTATGGATGAGAAAGACATGTCTTAGATAGTTTCGTCATATGATGGATCCAAGTGTGATCTACTGTGATAATCAGAGTTGCATCAATCTCTATGGGAAGCCTGTATTTCACGATCAATCCAAGCATATCAATATCTGGTATCACCATTTATGGGACTGTGTGCAGAGGCGAATAATGTTGCAACACTACATTCCGATAAAGGAACAAGATGCTGACATTTTATTAAAATATTTGTCAAGACGAAACTTCGAGTTCCACAGGTGAAAGAGAGGGGAACTTCATAATCTCCTTCTTGCTCAGAGGGAGTATTGAAAAATGTAGCAAGAAATTCTCAATTTGATTTTCCCTTGATTAAATTGAGAAAACTTGAATTCCCACATCAGCAGACAACTTTGATGTAGTTACCTTGTGTGACATGGCTTGTGTCACCCATTTTAATTAGTAAATTTGAATTGGAGTTAGAGTTAAGTTAAGAATCTGTGATTTCTAATTTGTAGCAATCAAAGTAGTTATCTCAAGTTATTTTCAGTTAAACTGATTCCCACTATTGGAGGAACTAGTGGAATATTAGTTATGCAGTGGGACTTCATTCAAACTCCGTGATCGTCTAGTTAACTAATCAATCAACCTAAAATAGTTAGTGGATGTAGATAATTCGAGTTCCCCGGCTATGGTGGAGATTACAAGGTAGTGTAACATCAATTATAAACTAGCCTTGAGCATATAGGTGTTGAATGGTGTCAGATAATCAACCTTGGGAATTGCACAGTCCATTTTGTAGAAATTCCTAAATAATAAGGACCTAATTTCTCAAGGCGTTGCAAAAGTAAATATCAGATCAAGATACATAGAAATTGATGAAATCTAGGTCATAGCTTCTCAGTGAAAAGAGAGATAGGTTATTCACTCATAGGTTGTGCTCAATTGAGCAGATCAATTGTAATACATCTTTATTCATCATATTAATGCATGTAGGCAATGGGGTTTTTAGTAGATTTATTTTGATAGGAAAAATATTGTGTGCATGTGTGTGATAGTCTTAAGGTAGTTAGAAGGATATGAAAAATGGTCCCTTAAGCACTCAACAAATGGACCATCGATAATTTTATTTGGGAAAAATTACTTCTAAAATTTTTTCATCTTACTAAGACTAGCTAGGTTGAAATTATAAGGAATTCATGTTCAATAAATGAATCAAACTTAATTGTGGATGTTAATTAGATATGATGTGCAAATACAACTCACCATGGAGACCTTCCTGATAAGGATGGGGATAAATTCCATATTCTTGATTAAACATAGCTTAGAAGGTGAAGAGTATTTCCACTAGTTTATTGAAGCTGTGGAGGTTGTGACCAACTTGATCTTATGACTAACTAGAAACTATATGAGGCATCGTAAGTGGGATGAAGGATGTTGGATGATATGGATATAGTCAGTACACTCCTTTGCATTAGCCTTTCTCTTTATCTTGCATGTACCCTCCTTACCTCTCAGATTTGGCTTTCTGTAGTGAGTAGTCGCTTAACTCTTTCCTGACAAAGAAGGGGAAGGAATTTCCTTCAAATTATTTTCTTAAAGTATCTTCATAGAAGGTACACAGCTAAGAGAAGGAGATGTAGAATCTCACTATAGAACTCTTGAAAATACTTTCCATGTTTGAATCTATCCAAGTGATCAAGATGTCACTCAAATACATTGTCAGTCTTGGAAGATTCAAGGAAAATCACATCTCTAGATATTATAAAGTTATTATTCAATTCATCATAGAGATGGTATGATTTGGAGGTATGAGTACCCCAAGAAGATACATTTGTGACTCCTTCCACTAAGTTTGTTTCTTTTTTCCTAATGTATGAAGGCATAACACGTGGAACCAAAAACCCTGAGATGCCTCACCTCTACTCATGAGATTAAGGATATCAATCCATTCATCCCCGATTGTTCTAAGTAAGAGGGTTTTTGAGTGTGTGAGATCCTAAATGATGTAGTTTTTCCCTCTTAACATTATACATGAACCTCCCGGATGCGGGTGTCTTACTCATGTAGCAGACCAGAGGCTCGTCACATGGGCATGTGTCAGCCCGAACGAGCCACGCAGTACCCTGCAGACTATTTCATAAGGGAGCCTGCAGTTGATCCTCCGCGAGTGTTATTACCCATCCTTTCCGCCTTTATTGTCCTCCTGCAAATCTGTGAGATTGCGCTTCAAATGTCGGGAACCTCTGCCACATTCCCGCATTCTTTCGAAGCGTATGGGCACTCGGTGGCAACGTTGGAACATCCTCTCGTTTTGTGGGGGATTGCGCAGGGGCATTCCTGCTCTTTGGTAAACTTGGCAATGCAGCGCGAGCGTCTGAGAATGAGCAGCTGTCGAGGAAGCTCAAGGGGTCGAGCTTCAGCTCAGAGGACCGGAATTTCTCCCTCTTCCTCAGTTGAGGTAACTTCTGACCATCACCGCTTCCATTGTAGAGTAGTAGTCCGTGGCAGAGCACCTGTGTGTGGAGAAATCCTAGAATGCGGACACACAACGCATCCCACAGTCAGGTATAGAATTCCCTGCACTCTGGCAAATTCCACATTAATCATTTCGGTTTCTATTGAGCATTGCGGTAATTCTAGAGGTCAAGTGGAAGCAACGCAGGGAAACCCTCCTCCGGCTCAAGGGATTGCACCCACAATTGATATGTAGGTGCCTACTATTGATCTGCAACGCCCTATCACGGAAAGCTTTTCCCCAGCCATTCAGGCTGCCCTTGCGGGCCCCAGCAAACCGGCTCAGAGGATCCAGCTCTCCGACTCGGATGACCCCCAGCAATTCAGGGGCAAGGGGGAGGAAGAGCCATATACCACCGACGATGAATAATTCAACCAATAGTTCGCTCTCAGCTGCCAGGAAGGGAAAGATTTTCTCTGTTTTCGCTCCTCGTTATCTGTATGTGTTCGGTTTCAGTCTACATTTCAAAATCTATGTGTTGCCTATCCATATGTTATATGTGTCGGCTATAAGTAATGTCATGAGTCGTAATGTTAGTCTGTCATAGCATCCAATTTTTGTACCTGTTCAATTTTGGATATGTCTAAACTTGGGCAAACTGTCAATCTCTCGACAGGAGTTACAGGGCCACGGCCCTGTTGTAATACTGATGTAATTTTTGACGTTTTGTAATATAATAGAATAGCCTGATTCAGAAAAAACATTATACATGAACCTCTCTATTAGATCCTGAAGGCTCTTATCTTCTCTTTGATTCATTCTAAAGATTTCTTCTTTAAGAT
This sequence comes from Pinus taeda, assembly GCA_000404065.3. Classification (NCBI taxonomy): domain Eukaryota; kingdom Viridiplantae; phylum Streptophyta; class Pinopsida; order Pinales; family Pinaceae; genus Pinus; species Pinus taeda. The sequence continues at coordinate 35,507 of APFE031625068.1, read as the reverse complement.
CATGATCTTTATATCTTTCTATAAATATCTTTTCCATATCATTCGATGAACCATTTAAGAGCTCTACCCTTCAAAGTTGTTGGAAACAATATCAGTTTTTGAGTTTTTAATAAGTAACCATAAGATCTTCAAACAATATCAAATTCAAAGAGAAAGGTTTTCGGATCCTCTGACCTTAGACCATGAAATTTTGGAAGAAAAATTGGAGGGACGTTCTTCATGTGCACACTACCATTAGTATCTAATTTTGAAATTAAATATGCATAGTGAAATTAATTTTGTTTCTTCAAAACATAAAAAGAATTAATCAAATAGGGAAGAAAACAATGCATACTTTGACACCTCCCTGGAAATGGTGCCAAAAAGTGATGGACCTCACTATTGCAACAAGAATGTTGCAACTCCCAAGGCTACTTACTTTAATTATCAACCCGGGGTTCGTACAAACTTAAGAGGTATCTGCACTATATTTGCAACATACAATGTCCTTCCTTTGCTATCATGATGTAATGGAGTGCATGTGCTGAAGTCAAATGCTAAATTAGTTGCAGAAAATGAAATGTTCGAAATGGAACCTTAAACTATTGAGAGAAGGAAAGAACAAGGAAAGAGACTAAAATCAAATGCAAAAACACACCATTTTCTAACTAATTTCTAAGAGGCTTTGCTTCAAAATAATTCTAAGTTAACATGTATGCAATCATACTATCCTAAGCATGCAAATTCAAACCATCAAACCTCATACTATTGTGCATGTAGGTGAATAAAATAAATATGTTTTCCTTTTTGTCTTTTTCCATGTGAGAGTGTGAAAGCTAATCTCTTTTGGTGATGTAGCAGGTACATTAGAGATGTCGGTGGATGGTTTGAAGGCTTGGGGGACCCTTAGGTGACCTTGTGTGGCTTCGTGGAGGTTTTCCCTCAGTTCGGCCTCAAAACAGGCCACTACAGGAAAACCTACATGATGTACTAAAAACCTACAAGATTCCCTGTATTTCTACAAGATACAGCCGAGAGAAAAATGATGCTTTTTTGAGGTGATGGAAGGCTTGGGGAAGGTGTTTTATGGATGGAATGGAGTGAGAAAATACCCAGGATCACTTAGAACTCAAAACCAAAGTTGGGAGATGGATGGATTTGGTCAAAAAGCTTGGAGAAGTTTCCTTGTGAAATGATGAAATTGATAAGGGTTTAATGACCAACAAAATAAAATCCAAATTGGACGAAGAATTTTTTTTCATTAACTAGGATGTCTTAGGTCCCTATTAGAAGTGGAATCACACAAAAAGACCTCTGTTAACCCATGCAAAAAAATATTACTAGTTGAAAATCTAGAAATTCGAGAACTAGTGAGCTAGTAAATCTAAAAAATGCGTAACCAAATCTAGTGCAAATGAAATGAGGAAATTTTTGTTATGAATTAGAATTCTCTTTTGATCTAATGCAAGTGAAACCAACTCGATTGAAGCTTATTAGAATTCTCTCAAGAATAGCATAAATTTACTGTTCTTTGCTAGAAAGGAGGTCCAACAATCTAGATTTGGGAATAAGAAGACTAATCCAAGTAGCTCAATGATTACTATTAAGTTCCAAATATTTTCCAAGGATTAAATAATGATTTTGATCCTAAAAAATTACTTACAGCAACCATTTAACTCAATCCTACAACAAGAAATCATTAATAATAAACACAGAAATAGAAAGAAATAAAAACTAGAGATGCATGTGAATAAGTAGTGAAAAGAAGGAAAGAAATTGATACAAAAGGGCTCTAGGGCTCCTAGGATGGCCAATCCTAAGGAAACTTAGAGACCTGTGGAGGAGAAAAATATTTTGAAGCTGAACATGACACCAATATTCAATATTTTCATCAATATAATTACATCCCTACAAGAAAATGCAATGGAGCTACAAAAATACGAGTTCTTTCCACAAGAACACTCATGAAAATCTATCTATAGAGGAAAATTCGACTTGGTACTTATGAAAAATGATTAGGAATCATTCCCCATGAATGGAGGAAGCCTCCCCCACCAAAACCCCTTGATTAGTGGATCTGGTCTCTTGATTAGTGGAACACATTCCTAGATTTTCTCAATCATTGGAGTTCGACAATCTGTGCCATAATTCCATAACATATTGTTGATTTATTATTTATTATTAATGGCCCCGTAGTAGGGAAAAAGTCCCTAAATTATATCCTCCTCCAAATCTTCATGATCTACCCAATATTCTCATAATATTCCACAAAAATAAATAATATTAGGCACAAATATCCAATTATTCATAAACCTTCCTAATGAATATATTAAAGTTAAAAATAAATTATCTAATGCAGAAAGAGAGGTTTAATCTTTTGAAGGATGGTCATAGGCCTTAAATTATTGTTTAATTCAGAGGTATGATCCTTAAGTTATGTCTAATTTAGAGGCCCAGTAAGTTCCCAATGCCTCAATGTGAAATCTCAACCTAAGCCTTCTTTAATATTTGTTGGAAATCTATTTTTCCATGTAATCCCCTTCATAATACTTCAATAAACACATAACTATTAGTGTATAAATAAATATAAAATATACCAGTTATCTTCCCTTTTTATTACAAACATGTTGCCTTGTAACCAAACACATCCATGCCATCTCTCAAGGGGCTACAATTCGTTGATGGACCTAACTATAATTAGAAAATATCTTATATACATTTCAAATACATGTTTATGAATATAACAAATATCCACATAATTACAAATTAGGGTTAAGAAGAATTCATGTATGAAAAACACTTATTCCTTTAGAACTGTAGTGTCCACACATAGCCAAAGGAATTCTCACATAATTCCTTTCTTTTACCTTTACCTTGCTGCAACTAAGTCTTACTATGTAATATCACATCACCCAATGGATACTTATATAAACAAATCAATAATTACCTTGGCATGGTAATACTAAGCATATTTCTTGCAACTGTTAACACATGTCGACCAATGTTCCAAGGATCAAGGAAACATATATACTAATTTGAAATCAACCTTTACCAAGGCTAACAATCATGTCATAATCTATAGGAAACCCATAATCATTAGACATAATGCTACAACTATCACCTACTTACATTTAAATACATATCAACTATCTCAACCCATATGTGTTAGTGCTATCATCTTAAAATAAGATCATTTGTACACACACTCATATTATGCAATTCATCAAACTTTGAACCAAGTTTGAAACACACCATGTTGAATAAATGAAGTAGATGACATAATAGACACCAAGCACTCAAAAACCAAATAGATGAAATAATCCAACTTGTATCTTAATGTATCTCATGGGAGGCTATCTTGTCTACACAAACAATTCATATTAGCATAATATAACTTCACGACATATCAACTCTTGTGTAGGAAATCCTTCCTATGGACAAAAATTATCCCTCTAGTCCTATGGGAGGATCTGGAAAATACAAAATACAACTACATGCAATCTTTCCTAATTCATGATACAAAATGTGAAGGAGAAAGGAGGATAGCTCTCGTACCTCTTTCTCATACTAATACCCTTGCTGTCGACCCTCATTCTTTGGGTTCCGAGCTCAAAATCTCGTATTCGCTAGTGTAAATGAGTGGCTACATGAAATGAACTGGAGACAACAAAACTATACAAATAATAACACTTTCTAACACAAATTATGTAACAAATAAAGGATTATTACAATGAATGGAGAATAAACAACACATTTATGGAAATAAAAATTATGTTGTATTAATAATAGATGAAAGAGGGGAGCATTATAGCCAATGAATCCTTAATGCTTGAAGCCTCCTTCAAGTCAGGTTCCAATTCTAGACCTTAGCCTTCAAACACCATTCTCCTTTTCAAATGGGTAGAAATTGGGCATAATTTAGTAGTAGGATGGCAACCAACCGTTAATGCAAGGTGGGAAACTCATTTATAGGGAAGGAGAGGGAGTTGATGATTCACAAAAGAGGGAGGAGTTCCAAATATCAAGCAAGAGATCCAAAGGAAAGAGGATCTAGGGTTAAGAATGGGAGGTCTCGTTCCAATCTTCATGTAATTAAAATCAGAAGGGTCTTGGACAACCATCACATTGATATAGACAATTTTTTTCCTACCAAAGTAACAAGAAACTTAGGAAGGATCCCTAACGATTGATTGGTTCCTTCGTTAAAAGCCAACAGATTCTAGGTAACCAACACAAGTTGTTGAGAAACTAAATCTTCCTAAGTAGTTGAGGAAAAAATACTAACCAATGTATCTTCATCTATGATTATGGAAGGTATGAGTATATTATAAGCATGTACTATGATCTCGAAGGGAAAATAAGAAGGAAAATGATATCCTGTAAGTCAACTCCAATCAAAGGAAGTGACCATACTACTTGGAGGGGGTGCCATGATAATGGGAGAACTTCCCCCTTCTGTCATGGAAATAGGAGGATCACCGCCCTATATCATGGGAACAAGAGGATTTCCCCCTATTTCATTAGAATCTGAAGAAACAAGAAGAACCTAATTGGTGTGAAGTTCACTCTCTATGGGAAAGGGATCATCAATTAAGGTGGAATCAAGTTAACCAGTTTCTCGACCAATGGTTGGCCGGGAATAGGCTCATGGGATTCAAATTCATAGAGAGTGGGATTGACTAGAGATTAATTTTGATCAATCACTTGGTCAACTAGTGGAGGATCACGGGAAAGCTTTTGATAACCAATTGGAAGATGAGGGTGAGAATATGTAAGGTTGTCCAACACTTTTGAGGCTTCATCCATTTAAGGATAGAGGTGAATAGGATGATTCCCTTCACATAAATTACAATGAAATTAGACTTTACCCTTTTTCCCATGGACCTTGATATCACTAGTTGAGGGATTATCACCAGCATGACCTTCAGAAGTTGATGATAAAGTTCGATGTGAGCCTATGGACCATACTTCTAATACCTTGGGAATACGAGGAAAATATTTAGTGAGGTGTTCACTCTTACAAAACATGCAAGGGAATTTAACTTTATGGGGTTGACTGGAAGATTTATCCACATTAGTTGCATATGTAGAAATGGATGCTTGATTTTTCCCTTGCTTATTTTTCTTCTTCTTCTTTGTCCTCGTCTTCCTTTTTCAGCTCCCTGGTTAGTAGAATCATTACTTTCATGAGTAGAAGAGGGAGTAAGTGATGAAGAAATAATAGGTGAAGAAGGAAAGGGGTTAGCTTTAGGATCAATATGAGGTTGATGTTGTTCAGGTCAAGGGGAAATCGGTTGAGAAGGAGTTTGGACATTCAAAACCATGTGGGGTGAAAACACCCAAACTAGAAAACCGATGGTAAATCCGAGAAGGGACAACATTTCCATATAGGGAGCACCAACATTCCCAAAAGAAGGGAAAGGTCAATGATTCTCGTTAGAAGGGTTCACTTGATTGGTAGAATTAGGAATTGTTGCTAATAGCATCAACCTAAGATCTACTATGGAGATATTGCACATAGAGGATGTTGTTCCATGATCAATTAATTAATTTTATAAATTAAAGACACAAAAAATAAAGGGGTAAAGAGGCAAAAGGTTTACTAAGAAACTGTGAACTACAATATACACCTTGGTGAAGCAATGAGTTAGCGTATGGTAACCAATCTCCTCAAACGTTGTGTTTGGTGTATCACGGTATACAAGGTGATAGACTTGGTTACCTATGGATGGATAGAAACCTATAGTGTACTTCCAAAACATACTTGATGGTACATGGGAGTGAAATTCATAGTAGTGTTTCTTAATGTGTAACCGTTCGATGAGAGCGTTCCCATATATTTTTCATGTGTGGAGTGCGGTCTGATATACCTGAAGGTGTGTGGAGAATGATCTTATACTCTTCTGTAAGTGGAAGAAGATTTCACCCCCACGATGCAACCTGGAAATAACGAAAACTCTTATGTTTAACGACACTGGAATGCGTCTCTAACATAGACCTCTATATGTTTTTGTTAATGTTCCAAGTGACCCTTAGGTTTATTGAGATAAATTTTAAAGTTGATCTTGAATTATGTTTCATTTTCATGGCCCAAAACTTGATGTCACTTGTACACACCCACAATGCAACTAATATGAAAATAAGATTTGTTTCATTTAAATTAATGTTTTCTACTTTAGGGAAGGATTGCAAATATTGATGCAACAATCAAATATGTGGCTAAGAAGAGATTCCTAACTATATATTTCAATTCCACAATTCCAATGTCACGATGTAAAAGTAAATGAATTTCAATTGACTAAAATCCACCAACCTGATTTTTTTCTTTTCAGATGAATGAGGATGCACTTATCAACTTTCAACATCAAGCAATGTAATATATGCTCAATGATATCTCAAAAGAATTTTCTAGTGCAATGTAATCTAATGCAATTTCAAGAAGCAATGATCAATTTTTAGATGAAGGATTAACAAATGCAAAAGCAATTTCTTCCTAGTTTCCAAAAGAGCTAAAAATTCTTTTCAGACAACAAATCCATAACACATGAAAGAAGAAAAATAGTAGATTCAATTTACCCAAAGAACTATAGATTCAACCAAACTCCATTTTCACTACTTCAACATGGAACAAACTCTCACAAACCATTAAGAATTTAAGAACAATAAGTCAAAATTATATGCAAAGAGAGTAGGAGAAAGACTTTGTAGATAAACACATTCCATATCTTCTATCAGAAACGCTAAAAAAAAATCATTTTTTTGACTAGCACAATTGTACTGGTAAAAATCCGAGCTAACAAGGTCCTTGACGCCATTGTAATGAGGAAAATTGATGCTGATAGCACTCTTTTTTCAATAGAAAAGTGTGCTTGGCATGAAAAACATAGTTATTTGAATGAGAAAATTCATTTTTTTTGTGCTAAATTCCTCTTCAGAATATGTAAAATTTCTTAAGGATTCATGAAGTTAATTTCAATTTTTAACATGATTTATTGAGTGTTTTGATTAATTGGTTTATGTGGGATTTAGTTCCCATAAATTTTAGATGGGCACTGCATCAGAGTAGTTCTGAGCACTAGTGAAATTGAAATTTGTATTGAGTAAATGGTTTTCCCATTCAACATCAGGGCCTACTCATAAGTTGAGAGACAAATTGAGGGAGATGAAATTCTAAGCACTAGTGAAATAGAAACGTTCAAGATCAATGCCATTGAAAACTTCCTAAGTGATGCTTGTGCAGTTTTAATCTAATATTGTCACAAATATCTATATACATGAAGCACATATACATTTATGAGGTGTAGATTAGTTGGTTTGTGTGAAGCTTAATCCCATGAAATTTTAGGTTCAAACTTCATAGGAGTTGGGGATATAGGAAAAAACAACATCAAGATATACTCATAAGTTGAGAAAGAAGTTTGAGGGAGATGAAGTTCCAATAACCAGTGACATCGAAATGACCAAGATCGATGCCACTGAAAATTTCCCAGGTGAGGCCCACATAGGTGACCCATCCAATTCATGTGCATACAACATTTCCTCCACAATCCATAATGAATGGACTTGATCATGACCACACATAGAATACATCCATCAACTAGATTACATAAAGATGAGTGATTCACACGAATATATTAATTAGCTAAATTATTTCATATAAAACTCAACAACATATTTATACTTAGTTCTTCATCACCTCACCCTGTTCTCATTCCTATTTTTTCAACACAAAGATAGAATGCCAAAACACGATCATGAAATGAAATTAAATGATATTTTAGCATCCGCAAGACTAAAAATAGTCTATGGGACCATTGGCTCCCTGATTTTCTCCTGTTGCAATTGAATCCTTTTCTTATTCAAATTGATGATAAGCTGGCCCAACCTTCCAAAAGGAAATACCAAGAAACCAATGCTAACATATTCCCATAACTTTCTCTAATATCCTTGAATGCATCACATCCCAAAATGTTTTTTTCCTGATTATAATAAACTCTTTTTGTTGTAGATCACTCCAATGAACTTCTATTTACGATATATGTTGTGGATAAATCACGTGTGTATGAAATATTGATCTAATGTTGCATGATTCTATTGGATAACTATTAGATAATTTACACAAGCATGTTCATGTATTTTTGCGAAGACTTTGATGAATTAGCTAATGTTTATTAATAACGCAAGATTATCTACGTGAGCCCTAATCTAGATTTGTTCTCTTATGCACGTATGTGGATAAATCAATTGATAACGGTCCGCAAAAGTCGATTGTAGACCTCCGCGAAGGTATAAAGACTATTTGACTTGATTTGTAACACTGAGCCCAAGGGGCTTATTGCAAGGAAGCAGATCTGAGGAACTAAAACACATCAAACTTATCTCTGGATGCATAAACATGGTTCTTACATCCCCCCATACTGCTTCGGGTGAGACTGCAGCATGTGCTACATGGGTTGTTTCCAAAAGGTTCAATAGTGTAGGGATTTTTTGGTTGGTGCAACTAACTTTAAACTTGGGTCAGGACCCCCAAAGCCAACATACACCCTATTCCTGTAGAAGTCAACTGTCATAACCAGGATCCTTAGATCCAGAGACTATTGCCTACTCATGAGAATGTTGAAGATCTTGGCAACCAACCATAACACAATTGGTACACTGTCATGGTGGAATGACATGCTCTTCACCCCCCAACAATTCTGCCTTTTCTCAGACTTTCAACACGATGCCTCTTTCCAACATTGTTATGCTCTGCCACACCATCACGTGTAAACATATGGAAGTGTTAGGGCTCCTGAATTTCTCGAATGATCATTGCTCATTTTTTTGCATGATTAGTATTGTTGGCCTCTACGTAGAAGCCTAGAACCAACCCACTCTTTTCCACATTCCGCATTCATTGCCTACATGAGCACTCTTCGGTTTCATGCCCTCTAAATATTTGGCCATTCAACGTCTAAATTTCATCATTCTTGGTGAATCGATATCACTCTTCAACATGTTACTTTTTTTATTGATGTGCTTGTCTCTACCTATGCATTATTATGCATCTACCATTCATTTTTTGTCACAATCTGTGGATGTTTTCCTTGGTACCCTTGCATAAACCTTAGGTTCCAGGTCAACATCGAGTAGCACATCCACCTCTTCTCAACTTGATTGGTTTGTCACTTTCTCAAGGTCTTTCCTCAACTACCCTTGATTTTCTTTTTCCCCTTTTTTCTTTGAAAGTTTTTTATTGAACCTGTTGGTCGCTTTTTGAGCATTGAGACCATTTGATAGAGGGCTACTACATTAAATGGAGAACTAGATATTCGTGAAAGGAAACGATGTATAGATGAATCAAAGTATTAATGTAGGATCGCGTAAGTTCTAAAATAAAAAATGCTTGGCTCAAGGGAGTCTCTTGTGGGCCAAAATGGATATGTCTCTATGGTGGCCTGTACAAATTATTAATGACTCAAAAAATTGATGGATTATTAAATAATACTTCACTATAAATGACTTTGAGTTTATTTCAGAAAGCATAACGATTTAGGAATGCCTCCACCAATACTAAAAATGACTTTGGTTTTAATAGGGTTCGTGTTGTTTAATGTAAGCCACCATAATCATTAAATAAAAACTATGTAGGGTACATGTGTTATTTAATGTAAGCCACCATAATCATTAAATAAAAACTATGTAGGGTACATCAAATGTCGAAACCATTAACATTTAATAGAGAAATGCCATCATGCTACTAGAAACACATGAACTATTCTTATATCAATAAGATCTCATCAAACTAAAATTAAATGAAACAAAATATATGGCAGAAAATAAGATATAGTTTCTTCACTTGAATGGTGGGCCCTTAATAAAAAAGGAAAAACCTATGAAGTTACAGTCATACCCATATGTACCTGCGCAACAACCTTACGATTTCATTAACTCAAAAGAAATAGCTATAATTAATATTGATTACAAAAGTCTAAACTCAATAATTAACACAACACTGGAGTAGATTCATCTATTTTTAATTTTAACAATATAAATATAAAATTTAATTTTATGCCCATTTCATAAAACAAGTTAATGGAAAGGATTTGATTATCCCTTTATAATTTGGTTTTATTAATTATTTTAAATTATATATATATATATATATATATATATATATATATATATATATATTATTTTGGAGAAAAACCTTGGTTTTTATTAATTATTATATATATATATATATATATATATATATATATATATTTGAAAAAAACTGTTAATCATTAAAATTTTAAACGTCAATTAAAAGGATGGTTAGGTTTATTCTAACTAATATATATTTTGATTATTTATATAATATTGAAATAAAGTTTATAAATTTTATTATTTAAAATGTGTTTTTAATATATAAATAGATTTAATTTACTAAAAAAATATTTAAATATTCAAATTTTATAAATTACCACTCAAATTTAATTTATATTATAAATTTAATATATAGATATATATATAACGAAATCTACTGTAAATTTGACTCAGAAACAATACACAGAAAATAAAAGTGGTCGGCTACAAGAAATGAGGGCGACTGGCACTTGCAATATAAATTCCCCTACTTCTTTACATTTTTTACGTACGTGGTGGGTAAAGCATCTTCATCTTTTCATTCCTTTATGTTTCAACAATTCTTGGATATCTCTGCTTTGCTCCAATCAACGATCTTCTCCCATGTGAAATACATAGACATCATTATTATTTGAATATTGAATGGAAAGTGGCAGAGAAAATGATAGGAAATTTTAATTTTATATTAAAAAGAATTCTAAAATAATATTTTTATATTAAAAAGATTTATAAAGTAGCGGAGGGGAAAATAGATTAGTGTGAACGGGTGGAATATACAAGGAACTAACATTAAAGAGTCAATATTTTTTTGATTTTGAGAGGGCGACGGGCACTTGTAAAGCAAATTCCTTTCCTACGTGGTTGGTGGGTTGGACCATCTTACTTTTTTATATGTATCTGGGTCCTTATGCGGTTGGTTGGAGAGTTTTGAACTAACCTACTCTCTCCTTTTCCTTTGTATGCGTCTCAAAGTTGCAGAGCATACGCCGCGCAGCCTACAGGATACTGCGTGTGGAGCCCAGCAGATGCGATGAATTTGGTCCAATTTATGTGTTGCTCACAAATAGTCAATGCTCCTCTGATTTCCGACTAAGCTCCTCCTTTGCGCTTTGTATCCATCTCATCGATCATCCGACGATTTCCAATCTCTCTTTCTATTTTTCATTCGACAATGGCTGCTTCCACCTCCACCGCTGCATAAATATAAAAAATATTGAATTTATTATCTAAATAAAATTAACATTCATAGTAAATATTTTATTATATTGTAATATATGTTGTGATGGAACATTGAAGTGAATATCAATGAGCCTAGAAATTGTTAATTTAGGGTTTTAGTTTTGAATAATAAAATATTATTTAAAAGAATACATGTAATGTAATGTGGTTAGATATATTTGGTAATTAAAAATGTGTTTACACAATTTTATTTCGTGTACATGTTAAAAAGCCTTTCCCATTCCAACTGTTCTAAATATAGTACAATAACCTAAATAGATGATACATAAATTAAATGATAAATATACCATTTATTATGCTCTCTAAAAATTATAATAATTTTTTATTTTAATAATAATAATAATATATATATCTATATAGTTTAATTTATATACCAAATAGACTTTTAAACAATTTCAAGAAAGAATGTGCCTTTTTGTTGTTTAAAATGCATTTTTGAATAAATAGATAGATTCAACGCCTTGCAAAAACCCCTAAGGCACTCAAATTCTACAAATCAAACAACTTAAACTCGTTTTTTTTTAAATATCACAATTTTGGTTAAAATTAACTAGAAAAAATGTCATGAAAAATGTTTAAATTAATTGTTGAGAGAAATAATTGCTCATTAATGTTTTCATAATTTTTTGATAAATAATTTTTAGTCAAATGTAAATCTTATACTTTTCTTTTTGTTAAGCTTGGCAGGTTCTCTTTTTTCCATTCATTTATAAGAAAATTTACACCACATAGATTGGCTAGGTGGCCTCAACCTTCCCATTACGAAACAAAGTCTGTTGGCCACCATTCCCCATTGTATGCCATCTAAAGTAAAAAGGTTTCAGTATTTCTATCCAAGATATATAAGTCTTTGTTTCATGCTCATACTCTAGATTTCTACCTATACATATTCTTGCATAAGGAAAAGTAAAATATATCAGCATATAAAAAAAATTAAGTAAGGGAGATTATCTAATCATTCTGCTCCTCCAAGCTCGATTCCACTGGCACGGGGTCTTTGACATTCAATCCAGGAATCTCAAACAATTCCAAGATACATGGGATGTGCCTTTCAATTCTACTGAGCTTGGTATCTTGCTTATGGAGTTGAAAATGAACTTTCTGAAATTCTTGTTTGTAGTCTGGCATGCCTTGGACAACAACAACCATGCCCACAAAGATATGCTCCATATCCTTTCACTACATGCTTTTCATCAGCCAATAAAGGTATAATGTTTGTTTAAATTTCATTATCTGGCCTCTAGTGTTACTAGGGTCCGGGACAAGGTTGCCCTAGTCATCCATGTCCTCCTATGTCTCATTGCGCTGCTTAACTTCCTCTTCCCATTCCTCTAAAAAAAATTGAATACCTTAATCAGTGCCCTTGTGATATTCCTTGGAAGCCTCACTGATAAGCCTTTCCACCAATTTCATTTATGGTCACCTGGGCCCATCTTCCATGGCCATGTGTTTTTGCAGGTCGAGCCATGGCGGAGATGACCCAAACCTATTTAGAGCAAAAATTCGTTAACCAAAAACAATTCAACATGGTATAACAATTCTCCCATCCCTGGGTTAATTACTACTAACAAACTCCCAACCATGCTCCTCCCTTTTCCCTTTGGTATCGATTCCAGGGCCTTCGTGGTCATAGGTCCATTCCCCAAGAGGGGCCGACTGACTACTACTAGCAATAATATGTCACTGCCACCCCCACCTCCTCATCGTTGCAGATAGGTTCTCTTCCCCTCGATAATTCCAAGTTGGTGAACTCAACTGCTTGCCAGCACTAAGCCAACCATGTTTTACAGACCCCTTCCTCTCTACTCGAGATGCAAGCATATATCCCTTGGTATTTTCTTGCCATACCTCCACCCCATCTTGGTTGTGGAGCTTGCTTAACTTCTTTATTCAGAGGTATCACCTCATTAAACCCTAGTTTGTAATGTGGTGGCAATGCTACCCGTAATATTTGTGCTGCAAAGGAGGTCCAAGGAGGCGGAAACGATCTTTAACAGCCCCCCTTAGCGGGGGATTGGGGAAATGCCCCTGAAGCTAAAAATAGATGTAAAAATGCATTATAAAATTTTGTAATTTCGTAGTAAATCTGGATCATTCATTAGATAGAGATCTGATGGTAGAAGTTATGTTTAATTTAGGGTTTTCTACCATAGAAGGCAACCCCTCACTATATATGAGGAAATTGTATTGCGCTCATGGATATCTATATTTTGAGCAAGAAAGAGAGAGGAGAGTGAGAGAGATAGAAGAGGGAATTACAAAGGATCTACTATATGTTGTATCTCTTCGATTTGTTGGATAATATAAAATGAAGGACTAATTGTTTCTCCATGGATGTAGCCCAAATTAGGTGAATCACATATATCTGTGTCTCTCTTGTTTTATGTGTTTTATGTATTTATATTTCTACAATATATTTTATGTGTTCCATTGCTCCGTAATATATAATTTTCTAACAACCAGTCTGAGAGCCGAAGGTCTATTTGGCTGATAAACTCACAGAAGAGAAGGGTTCCTAGTTCGAGTGGGAGCAATGGTGGAAGATGGTAGGTTTAGGGTTGAAAATTTTAACGAATAAAACTACGAGCTATGGAAGATGTAGATGAAAGATTATTTGTTCCAGAAAGATATGTACCAACCATTGAGAGGAAAGGAAAAGAGGTCAACAAGTATGATAGACACAGAATATGATATTCTTTATAAAAAGGAACTTGGAACAATACGGTTGTGCCTAGCAGCATCGATAACGTTTAATATTTCAAAGGAAACGACAACACGCGGGTTTAATGAAGGCATTGGAAAAACTATACAAAACACCCTCGACCTCAAATAATGTATTTCTTATGAAGCGTTTATTTAATATGACGATGTCAGAAGGTGGATCTATTGTTGATCATTTAAATGAATTTAATTCAGTTACCAATTAGTTAAGTTCTGTAGAAGTAACTTTTGATGATGAAGTTAGGGATCTGTTATTTCTATGCTCATTTCCAAAAAGTTGGAATGGCTTAGTTATGGCCATTAGTAACTCTATCTCTCAATCTAGTACTTTAAAGTTTGATGTTGTTGTTGGTGTAATCCTTAGCAAGGAAATGCAATGGAAAAGCTCTAGTGAGACATCAGGTAATGCTTTGATTTCATAGAGTAGGGGAAGAAAAATGGAAAAAGGAAATAGCCTAGGATATTGTAGTAAGTCAAGGAAAGCTAGATCCAAGTCCAGATTAGGGATAGTGTTCTTGAAATGCGGGAAGAAAGAACACATGAAGAAACACTGCAAGTCTCAAAAGGGAAATGAAGGAGAAGCGCAGTAAGAAAACAATCATGAATCGAATGTGACAAGTGATGTGTTGCAAGATGCTTTGATTATTTCATTACAAAATATTATGGATGCCTAGGTGGTAGATTTAGGGGCCTCATTCGATGCCACACCTGATAGGAAACATTTTCATGGTTCTGTTTGTTAGCGCTCGAATCTGCCTCAGGCTGAGGAAGGCAAAACTCAAGGCAACATCAAACCAAGCTCAGCCTCATAGCTAGCCCTGCGAGGACAGGAGAGGGCTCTCTCTAGTCAATCTCGATAAAATGAGCAATAGGGTGCGAGATGACTCTAGAATGGGAACTGATTTTAGGCTAGTAAAGAGATATGAAATGAGGTTTTTAATAAATGATTGGGTTTTCGGGCTGCATGGGGCAAAGAACAGCTTGAACAGGGAAATATAATAAAAAACACAGATTATCTCCTGAGGCAAGATAAGCAAGAAATTTAATATCAAATTTGAAATAATGTGGAGTGGGTGAACTGTTTGAGAGGTTGACAAGGGCATAGAAGATGAATCCTTGTCAAACAGAAGAAAACATTAAATATGAACACTTCCTCAAGACAGAGAAAATAAATTGAATTCTGCCTTTCTTACTTAAAAGTATTCATTTAGAAACGATTATGAAATGAAATGGAAACACAACAAACTACATATGAAACTTAGACAAATGTTAAATTCACACCACAAGAATCTCAGGGGTCAGAGCTACATCTTTTATTTAAATCCCTTTTATAATTGTACGATAAAACTATGTATTTCTCCTCCACCAGCTTTCAGAACTCTTCCCCCCTCAAAATGATTTACAAGACAATAAATACCATTACAGGTGGGGAAAACAAATCGACCCCAAAATAAGGAACTGATTTATCATCATTAAACAAACAAAATTAAAAGCCAATCTGCTTTTCTGAAAACAAAACAACGCTCCCCCTAAACCTATTGATGACCAACAAAGAAGCACACCTATAGCGAAGATCTCATAACTGAAGACCAACATAGGTAATCGAATACTTGAATGCCACTTTGCACATTCTGGAAATTACAACTGCCCCCAAATTTCTAGAAATGCGTTGGCCATTTAAATTAGGAAATCTGAAGTCATAAATAGGAAATTGAATCCTATTCTTCTACTGTGGTAGATCGTCTTGATTTATTTTTAGCCTTTTGATCTCTGACTGCCACGTTACATTTGTCATTTTAATAAAAACAACCTTTAAACTAAAATTCTGCCAATTTCAACTCATGATGACAACTGTGCTTATTTGTTGCAGTGACACACGCAAGCTAAACATCTGAAGGAGAATGGTGCATTCATTTGCTGTGGATATGGCAGCACTTTTGACTGGGAAGGCATTCGTTCAATCACTACCCGTAGAACAGGAAACCATTAGATCTATACCTTGGGCTTCACTACATCCATAGATTCACATCTATCTGCAGATGTAATCTTCATCAAAATCCCAATTAGAAACAAACTCTCCTTCCTCAATTTCTCCTTCTCTGCAAGTTGAGAACGCAGGGATTCTGTAATATTCAACTCATAATATAATTTTTTGGCACCCTTTGTATATTCTATCTTGATGAAAAACTTCAGATTTTTGGTAGATTATTTACAAAAATGCCTTAATTTATGACGTGACACAGGATTTCCAAGACCAATTGTCAAATGCTTTTCCAATATACTTCGCAGGCCCGCATGTTCATCAACCCCGTGGTCAACAAAGATCACATATGTTGAATGAAACTGCAACTCAACTGTCTAGTAAATGCATTTCCGCCTTTTGTCTCTTCTGTTAGATGTGTTGCAAGTTGATCGTGGTTTTTTGGTATAAATCCGAACCCAATGACAAAAATTTTTGGGTCTGAGATTGTATGGGTAGCGTGTTGGCCCAACGCATAGCACGCACCATACGCGTAGCCCCCTTGTATTTTTGCAAAGACAGGGGAGGCTATACGCATAGCGCGCCCCCAATGCGTATAGGGGCTTCATTTGATGCCACACCTGATAGGGGCCTCATTCGATGCCACACTTGAGAGGAAACATTTTCATGGTTATGTTTGTTAGTGCTCGAATCTGCCTCAGGCTGAGGAAGGCAAAACTCAAGGCAACATCAAACCAAGCTTAGCCTCATAGCTAGCCCTACGAGGACAGGAGAGGGCTCTCTCCAGTCAATCTCGATAAAATGAGCAATAGGGTGCGAGATGAATCTAGAATGGGAATTGATTTTAGGCTAGTAAAGAGATATGAAATGAGGTTTTTAATAAATGATTGGGTTTTCGGGCTGCATGGGGCAAAGAATAGCTTGAACAGGGAAATATAATCAAAAACACAGATTATCTCCTGAGGCAAGATAAGCAAGAAATTTAATATCAAATTTGAAATAATGTGGAGTGGGTGAACTATTTGAGAGGTTGACAAGGGCATAGAAGATGAATCCTTGTCAAACAGAAGAAAACATTAAATATGAACACTTCCTCAAGATAGAGCAAATAAATTGAATTCTGCCTTTCTCACTTAAAAGTATTCATTTAGAAACGATTATGAAATGAAATGGAAACACAACAAACTACATATGAAACTTAGACAAATGTTAAATTCATACCACAAGAATCTCAAGGGTCAGAGCTACATCTTTTATTTAAATCCCTGTTATAACTATACAATAAAACTCTGTATTTCTCCTCCACCAGCTTTCAGAACTCTTCCCCCCTCAAAATTATTTACAAGACAATAAATACCAATACAGGTGGGGAAAACAAATCGACCCCAAAATAAGGAACTGATTTATCATCATTAAACAAACAAAACTAAAATCCAATCTGCTTTTCTGAAAACAAAACAATGCTCCCCCTAAACCTGTTGATGACCAACAAAGAAGCGCACCTATAGCGAATATCTCATAACTGAAGACCAACATAGGTAATCGAATACTTGAATGCCACTTTGCACATTCTGGAAATTACAACTGCCCCCAAATTTCTGGAAATGCGTTGGCCATTCGAATTAGGAAATATGAAGTCATAAATAGGAAATTGAATCCTATTCTTCTGCTGTGGTAGATAGTCTTGATTTATTTTTAGCCTTTCGATCTCTGACTGCCACATTACATTTGTCATTTTAATAAAAACAACCTTTAAACTAAAATTCTGCCAATTTCAGCTCATGATGAAAACTGTGCTTATTTGTTGCAGTGACACGCCCAAGCTAAACATCTAAAGGAGAATGGTGCATTCATTTGTTGTAGATATGGCGGCACTTTTGACTGGGAAGACATTCATTCAATCACTACCTGTGGACCAGGAAACCATTAGATCTATACCTTGGGCTTCACTGCATCCATAGATTCACATCTATCTACATATGTAATCTTCATCAAAATCCCAATTAGAAACAAACTCTCCTTCCTCAATTTCTCCTTCTCTGCAAGTTGAGAACGCAACGATTCTGTAATATTCAACTCATAATATAATTTTTTGGCACCCTTTGTATATTCTATCTTGATGAAAAACTTCAAATTTTCGGTAGATTCTAGTGGCGACTCCATTGGGGAAGTCTTCCCCGGTAAAGGGTGACAAAGTTCAGATCTGATCATTGATGGTGAACAATGATCAGACATCGCAAGGCTGAAATCCTTCAACTGGCGACTTCATTCACTGAAAAATCCAGAAACCAATGCTTCATGGCGACCTCACTGTTGATGGACCGGATTGCAAGAAGATACGCTCCCATGAGCCGAGATCACATCCCAGGTTTTCCAAATAAGATGCCCAAGGTGGATTGGCTTCAGAATTTGCCTATGTTCAGAAATAAGGAAGGTAATGACGCTGCTCTTCATCTGTGGAAATTTCACATTCATGTGCATAAATTTAAGATCAATTTTCCTGAAGACTGTTTGATGAAAATGTTTATGGCTACTCTGGAAGATGAAGCCCGATCCTGGTATGAAAGTTTGCCATATGCTTTTGTTTAAGGGATTTTCATACCGTGTTCTTTGAAAAGTATAAAGAATCATATCCATCTTTGATTTTAGTTCAGAACTGTTGTAGCCATGTACATAATTTCATTGAAGATATAGAGAATTTTTATGGTGATAATGATTTCATGGACAGAGGAATCATGGAAACTCTGTATGAGAATCCATTTCAGCAACATGAAGAGAACCTAGAGGATACCTATCAAGAGGATCAGGAAATTTTGCAGCAGAATCAAGATCAGCAGGTTGAGGATGGCCACATGGCTGAAAATGATGAAAGGGAGAATGTTATTTCAGATCTGCCCATAGAAGAAGACAGCATGCCGAGAACTCAAGTTTCAATTGTAGATTTTGATAATGACCAGTCAATTGTTTTAGATCTACATTCAGATTGTGATGACCAAGCATATCTTGTGTTGAAGCCCATCAAAGAGAACTCTGCTGTTGAAATCATCTGGAATGCAGAAGACACAGTAATGGATCCAAATGTTCTCAGTCATACTGTCAGTCCATCATTAGAACACAGCCTTTATGAAGAAGAAATCCAGTCAGTTCATGAAAAATAAGATGGGATCTTTGTTCAGGTAAGTGAGAAATCTTCTTTTGATATCTCAGTGGTAAATGATAATTTGATTGCCATGTCATATGAAGACAATTACTGTTTGAGCAAAAGAAAACAAAAAGCATTATCTCCTTTATCTGAAGATGAAATAGATCAACTCTTGAAAGGTCATGTTTCAGCCAAAGTTACAACAGATTTGCAGTGCACACATATTCAAGAAAGTGTTGGTGAAACTTCTTCCTCTTTTGAAAAACATGACTGTCTTGTAATCAGTTTTGTAGATCAGCAAACAGATAATATTTTCTTTCACAAAGATGATAAGGCTGTCATGTTTGATAATCTTGAAGATTGTTTTTTGTTTAAGAATGGGTACAGTTTTCAAGGAGATTTTTGGATAGGTTCAATTGGGTGATGATAAACCCTCTAAAATCATTAGAATGGGTACAGTTTTCATAAAAAAATAGAACAGAAAGCATTGGCTATTGAAGGATGTAAGGCATGTTCCAGATCTAAGGAAAAATTTGATTTCAACAAGGCAGTTGGGAGGTAAAGGTTGTGTGACTACTTTTACTGATAAAACCTACAAGGTCACTGAAGCATCCCTGGTAATAGAAAAAGGATAAAAGGTTGGTACATCGTATTTATACAACATTGTGGCATCATACACTGGGACACATGAATGAGAAGGGGATGTAGATTCTTCACTCAAGAAATTTGTTGACAGGTTTAAAGCATGTTGATTTAAAATTCTGTGAGAATTTTGTTTATGGAAAATAGAAGAGAGTCAGATTCCTCAGAGTTGGGAAATAAAAGAAGAGAAAAAAATTAGAGATGGTGAATATAGATGTATGGGGACCTACTTAGGTATCATCCCTCAGTGGCTCTCGCTATTATGTTACTTTTATTGATGGTGCAACCAGAAAACCTAGATTTATTTTATTCGAAATAAATCTGATGTATTTGATACTTTCAAGAAATGGAAAGATTTGATTGAAAATGAGATAGGGAAAAGGTTAAAGTGTGTCATATCAGACAATGGAGGTGAATATTGTAGCAAATAATTTGATAGGTACTATTCATAGAATGGAATTCTCAAAGAGAAGATAGTTCCAAGAACACCACAAGAAAATGTTGTGTTAGAAAGGATGAACAAGAAAATGTTGGAGTGTGCAAGGTGCATGGGAGTACATGTAGGATTGCCTTTACAATTTTGGGCAGAAGTTGTAGATAATTTCTTTTTATCTAATAAACAGAGGGCCTTGAAGTTCCTTGGATGGTGGTATTCTAGAGGAGTCATGGATAGGTAAAAAGGTAAACTAATCATTTTTAAAGACTTTTGGTTCTGAAGCCTTTGTCCACATTAATAAAGAAAATAGAACAAAGCTTGAGGAAAAAATAAATAAATAAATGTACCTTTATTGGATATGGTGTTAATGATTTTGGTTATCACTTTTATGATTATGAAAAGAAAAAAATCATTAGAAGAAGAGATGTCATATTCAATGAAAATGTTTTGTATAAGGATCAATAGCAGGAAAAGAAACGGGAAAAAGAAAACAGGGAATACACAATGCTTAATGAGATCACAGAAAAATGAAGGTGCTTGAAAATCATAATGATCAATAGCCATAACAACAACAACAACCACAACAGCAAAAAGCACCTCAAATGCCTGAAAATGGTGTTAGAAGATATACCAAGATAAGTAGACCCCTTGAACAATACTCTTCTTCATTATATTATGTATTGTTGATTGATTCTAGTGAACCAAAATGTTATAAAAAAGTAGTGTAGGTAGAACAACATTACAGAATAAATGGGTTTACAGGTTGAAGGAAGAAGATGGAGGTAGAGAAAGGTATAAAGTTAAACTTATGGTAAAGGGGTTTTCACAGAAAAGGGTATAGACTTTGATGGTATATTTTCTCCTATTCTTAAAATGACTTCAATTAGAAATATTTTAAGTCTAGTAGTAGTAGCTGAATATTGCATCTTGAGGAGTTAGATGTAAAGACACTTTCTCCATGGGGATTTGGAGGAAGAGATATATATGCACCAACCATAAGGATATAAGGTAAAAGGGAAGGATAAACTAGTGTGCATGTTGAAGAATAGCTTGTATGGATTAAAACAGGCTCCAAGTTAGTGGTATCTAAAATTGGACAGGTTTATGTCCGAACAAGGTTATACTAGATGTCACTTCGTTCATTGTGTTTTTCTCAAAATGAAAAATGATCGAAGCTATATTATATTGTTATTGTATGTGGATGACATGCTTGTTGTAGGTTCTAACATGCATGAAATAAATGTGCTC
This sequence comes from Pinus taeda, assembly GCA_000404065.3. NCBI lineage: Eukaryota > Viridiplantae > Streptophyta > Pinopsida > Pinales > Pinaceae > Pinus > Pinus taeda. Next base: position 14,012 of record APFE031625068.1, on the reverse strand, counting down.
AAAAGAAAATTGGCGAACTCTTTTGCGACGAAGGATTTAGGTTTTGCAAAACAAATCCTTGGTATGAGAATAACTAGAGACAGAAAGAATCGAAAATTAACATTGTCTCAGAGTGAGTACATAGAAATGACGTTGAAAATATTTAATATGCATAATGAAAAACTAGTTCGTATAACTTTTGGCTAGCCATTTCGAACTAAGGAGGTGTGTCCGAACACTCAAGATGAAATGGCTTATACATCTAAAGTTCCATATGCATCAGCAGTTGGAAGCTTAATGTATGCAATGGTCTGCAAAAGGCCTGATATTGCACATGCAGTGGGAGTTGTAACCAAGTACATGAAGAATCCAGGAAAATAACATTAGATGGCGGTGAAGTGGATTCTTAGGTATTTGAGAGGTACCACAAATCAAGCACTATGATTTGGTGCTTCAAACATTTCTCTACAGGGATATGTTGATGTAGATATGGCGGGTGATAAATATAATATGAGGAGCACAATAGGGTATGTTTTTATTGTAGGTGGAACAACTTCCAGTTGGGTTTCAAAACTACAAAGTGTTGTTGTAGTCTCAACAATGAAATCAGGGGATGTTGCTACTACAGACGCTAGTAAAGAAATGATTTGGTTACAAAGGTTTTTGAATGAATTGGGTAAGAAGAAGGAGTTGGGTAGGTTATACAGTGACAACCAGAGTGCCATACATCTTGCAAATAAATATTCATTTCATTCCAAGACAAAACATATAAAACTCAAGTATCATTTCATACGGTCAGTGTTGGAAGATGGACAATTGAAGCTGGAAAATATACACACTAGCTAGAATCCTGCAAATATGTTAACAAAAGTTGTAACCAGGAAGAAACTAAGATTCTGCTCAGTTTCAATTGGTCTTCAAGTATGATGAAGAAGATGAGAAATAGCTAGCTACGAAGTGGAGTCATTATCCAGCAAATGAAGCAGTGGTGGGGTTGCTATACTCAGTCTCCAAGTGGGATACTGTTGGGTGTTGAGCCTAATTATCTTCTTTATCCAAAGGTATCACCACATTGGCCTTGTAAAATGTTGTAATTTCGTATTCAATCTGGGTCGTTCCTTAGGGAAGATCTGACGGTAGAAGTTAAGTTTAATTTAGGGTTCTTTTCCCTAGAAGGAAACCCCTCGCTATATAAGAGGGAATTTTATTGTGTCTATAGAGATCTATATTTTGAGCGAGAGAGAGAGAGGAGATTGAGTGAGAGAGAAGAGGGAATTACATTGGATCTGTTGTAGGTTGTATCTCTTTAGTTTGCTAGATAATATAAAAGGGATAATTGACTATTTCTTCGTGGACGTAGCCCAAATTAGGTGACCCACGTATATCTGTGTCTCTCTTGTTTTATGTTTTTATATTTCTGCAATATATTTTATGTGTTCCATTTCTCTATAATATATAATTTTCGAACAGCTTGTTCTTCCTAACAATTCCCTCTCCGCAATAGTTTATTTCTACTTCCCAGCAGATGCATCGACATTGAAAACAGGAGACCACTCCTAGGCTACATCTTAACTAACACTCATGCCCCTCTGCACCTAACCCGTGACCTTTACCCGCAAGACTCTACAGGCCTCCCAGCTCAGCCCTTGGCCTACAGTTCCCAGGATCCCCATGCGGGACAGTAAAGGTTTGAAATAGAGGGAAATTACATCAATACCCAACAATAGCAGAATATAGACGCAGGACTGAGCAACACAACCAAGTGCCATCCCCAATTCCACCAACGGTTCTCACCATCCCAATTATAATTCCTAGTTTTTCCCCACTCCCCCAAGTAGATACCCAAACAGGTCAACATTGCAATGGAGGAGAGATACGTGAAAACATATCATTGTTACTTATAGGCCATTGACAAGCTTGAAGCTGAGGACGGTGTCACCAGTCCCGTGCAGTGCACCAACTCTCCCGTCCATGAATAAACTCACCAACATAACCCATCTATCCACTCTTCCCTATGTTAAAACCTTCTCCTCTGCCACCCTTGCTTCCACCTTTTCCACCTCCCTTGCATTCTATCATGCTAAGGGCCACCACACCCATCACCTTGAGTGTGTGGGGGGCGGTGGTATAGTACTCAGGGGTACTGAGCATTAATCCCCATTTGTTGTCGCAACTACCAGCTCGCACCCTGATCGGGATCTTGGACTTCTAAGAGGCCGTATTGCTAGCTTTGCTTGTGATCTTGTGCCAGGATTTCCGCTAGGGTTCTATATATATCATCCCAGGGCTAGACCGGCCATAGTTTTTCCATCGGGCCATTTTTATGATTGCATCCCCAATTGGTGAGAAAGTATGTCCCTTTGTTCCCATCTCTCCTGATATGTATGGCCATAATGTAATCAAACTTTTGTATTAGTTCACTGATCTCTTGGATTAGTGTGCTTGTCCTCCAACTATAGCTAAGATTGTCCCATTTAGTTCTATTGTTTAGCTTTATCAGGGTGTTTATGACTAGACTCGATTCACCTTCTACCACTATGTTTTGGTATCCCAGGTGGACAACTATTTGAAAACCTTTCCTAGCTGGAGAAAATTCTACCTTACTATTACTTGTGATCCCATAGAAGTCAGCATATATTAGTTGGGTGTTGGCCTGGGCATCCCAGAAGAGGCCACCTAGGTCTTTCGATCCAAGATTACCTTTTGAAGCCCCATCAAAATTAAGTTTTATGAATCCCTACCTCAAGGTAGTGAAAAATATTTGTGAATACGGTACATCTTGGTGCCTTCCCTATCGCAGCATGGTCCACTTTATGTATTTGTCCTCATAGCTCTTGATAGGGTAGTACTGCTCCTTGATGGCATCCCAAAATGAATTCCATGTGGCTGCAGATGAAAATAGTGAGCCCGTACTTTCATTCCTCTGCTCGCAGTAGGTTTCCCACCAGTCCTTCACACAGGGGGCTGCTTTTAGAAGTGCAAAAGTGATCTTTTGCTTGCTGGAAAAATCATGAACAGAAAAATAACCTTCTATTAAATTTAACCATTTATCTACGACATACGCATCTATCTAAACCTCGAATATGGGGATTTCAAAGTTAACTTGTACCTTAAAGGTTGTGGCATTTCCAGAGTAGCTGTTGGAAGCAGATGCGTCACCCTTGGGTAGTCACTGAAGGATCTAGGCAAATCTTTCCATTTCCTTTGTCACTCGAGGGCTTCTTCAAGCAAGATTTGGATAGGATCTCCTACCCCCTCGTCTTTCTTTTCATCCACCGTGGGAGGCCGTCAGGATTTAAGAGGCTAGTCTTGCAAAGGTTTGACTAGTTCAAGCCTTAAGTCCTTATATCTCGACCTGGTTGGGGACATTCAAAGAAAAACAAAGAAAAACCAAACCTCTCTAATACCACTGATCCATATTTAAACTGAAATGAAAAAACTTATAGATATAACCATAAATACAGAGATGCAGCAAAAATAATGCTTCATTTCATTAATGTAAAATACTGAAATATTCTTACAAACAAAACTGGAAATAAACCAGCTAGGGCGATGGTAGCTTATCTCTGAGAAGAGATGTGGTGGCTACATACCTCTGAACTGTGTTACAATGAGGCTTGAAGGCCTATTTATTGTTGAGAAACAAAGTAAAACCCTAAACATCTAAAAACCTAACCCTAGGAGATGAAGCGCCAAACTAAGGGCCCGTTTGGGTAAATTTTTACATCAACTTCTCGGGGTCGTAACTTTGGGCTACAATATCTATTTGACATGCACAATACATTGTTAGAAAGATATATCCAAGGACTACAACTTTGTTATGAGAAACATCAATCCATGGACTGATGTTTCTCAGAGCTTTCCCAAAAAACCTCTTTTAGGTCATCAAAATGGCTCAAGAAGTCCATGACCCGAAAAATTACTAAAAATTATTAAACTATGCTACAATCAAGTAAATTTAAAAACTAAAAAAATATATTGTCCGGGTCCTAGTGGGATAGGTGGGTGGCCACCAACATTTGGTGCAAGCAAAGGAATGGGGGAATGTTGTGCTCCAAATCATTATTTCCCACAGGCTTGGTAATGGTGTAAGGACCATATCGGAGTGGACTAAGCTTATGATGGGATCCCGTAAGGCATTCATTCTATAGATGAAACCAGACTTTGTCACCCACTTGAAACTTTTTTGGTACCTAGTGCTGATCATGTCGGTGCATGTACTTGGTATTTTCCAGAATGGAGTGGCAGTAGATTGACCCGTTGGGTAGAGGTGCTCCAAAAGTGAGATCAGGCAAATGCTTGACCTGAGAGTGCAACGGTATGCCTGTGGGTTAGAAGGGGATGTCCCTACCTTATTTCATGACCGTATCCACCTGCTTCTATTACGTGTAGGAACCCTTCCCGAGGGCCATGGATGTGGTGACAATCTTCCCCTTACTTTGGGAATGAACAAGAGATAAAATGAATTTCCTAGTTTGTGAGATGATCTTGTTGTATTTCTTAGCAGAGATCAAAGAGGTGGTGGTAGGTGGGGCTATCTATGGTATCCTTTATAATGAATTACACAAAGAAATAATAACGGTGCGAGGACTTGACTCATACACAACATGTCGTCTCCACAAGTATGGTTGACCTAATAATACATCACAAACATCAAAGGTGCAACATCACACAATACCTCATTTCTGAAGGACTTGATGCTGTAGGGAAGGGGGCATTGCTGGCAAAATAAGACATCTCGTCCTTGGTGAAGCCACTTCATACTGTATGGCTGTGGGTGTGGTGTATTCGATAGGCCCAACCGCTTCATGACCTCTACTAAAATGATTTTCTTTTGGCTACCACTGTTGACAATGACTTACAATGGCGAACCTTTCACCCACATATGTGACTAGAAAACATGCTCCCCCTCCTCTGGATCTTCGGGCTCATTCCTATGGACCTTGGTGGTGGCAACAGTGGTGCTGGGCTTTCACATCAGTGATTTTCTTCCCTTTGTCATTCCCCCTATTGGGTTCTGACTCAAGGTTGGAACATGCATATGATTCTGAAGCCTTCAACTCAACCACCAAAGTCTACTTGGACTAACACTCACTTTTGTTATGAGTGGGGCTCTTATGGAACTCACAACACTTTCTTGTCTCCTTTTTTGACTTCGTGGTGTTTTTATTTTTCTTGCGGCTTTGATGGGTTGTCTTGGGTCACCCTGCCTTGGCTTTGTGCTCTATTATTCGGATTCGCAGATCGAAAGTCTCACTTCTTTTGTTTAAGCTTTTTCTCAGTCTTGATAACGTATCGGTACATCATAGTGAGGGAGTTGATGTTCAGGAACTCCATCTCATCCTGGTAGGTGGCTGTGGTATTTCAGTACTAAATGCAGCTCAAGATCCTTGATACCCAACTTTGTGCGAAGGGTATAAAAAATATTTGTGAACTTTCACACATCTTGATCCCTTCCCTACCACAGTGTGGTCCACTTTATGTATTTGTCATCATAGATCTTGACAGGGTAGTACTGCTCCTTGATGGCATGCTAGAATGAATTCCAAGTGGATTTGGCTGAAAATAGTGAGCCCTTACTTTCATTCTTTTGCTTGTAATACGTTTCCTACCAGTCCTTGACGTGGGGGGCTTCTTTGAGAAGTTCAAAAGTGATCTTTTGTTGCCTGGAAAAATCATGAACAAAAAAATAACTTACTATTATATTTATCCATTTATCTATGGCATCTGCATCTATCTCACCCTCAAATAGGGGGATTTCAAAGTTAACGTGTACCTTAATAGCTGTTCAGGAAAGATTTTAATAGTATGTCCTACCCCCTCGTCTTTATTTTCATCCTCCATGGGAGGTCGTCGGGATTTGCGAGCTTGTTCTTGCAAAGATTCAACCAATTCAAGCCCTAACATCTTATATCCTGACCTTGTTGGGGACATGCAAAGAAAAACGAAGAAAAAGCAGACCACTTCGATACCATTGATTTGGATTTAAACATGAATGCAAAAGATTACATATATAACCATAAATATAGAGATGAAACATAAATAATGCTTCATTTTATTAATGTAAAATATTGAAATATGCTTACAAACAGAAATGGAAATAAACCAGATGGGGCGATGGTAGCTTATCTCTAAGAAGAGATGTGGCAACTACATGCCTCTGAACTATGTTACGATGAGGCTCGAAGGCCTAATTAGTGTTAAGAAACAAAGGAGAACCTTCACCATCCAAAACCCTAACCCTAGGAGATGAAGCGCCAAACTAGGGGCCATGTTTGGGTAAATTGGTACATATTATTTCTGGGGTCGTAACTTTGGCATATGATATTCGTTTGACGTGCACAATACCTAGTTAGAAAGATGTATTCGAAGACTACAACTTTGGTATGACCATGGCCCAATGTTGCTCCCAGTTTTCTTGAAAAAATGTCATTTAAGGCCTCAAAACGGTTCCGGAAGTCTAGGACCTGAAAAACTGCTAAAAATAGCAAATTGTGCTACAATTAAGGAAAATGAAAAACTGAAAGAGACAGATTGTGGGGGTCCAAGTGGGAAAGGTGGGTGGCCACCAACATCCACCTAGATCATTTAAAATTTAGTGGAAGAAATATTGTCACACATCAAGTACATATATATTCAAGAGGCGTAGATTACTTAGTCTATGTGGGATTTTGTTTGCATTAGGTTTGCAGTTCAAAATTTATTGGAGTTCAGTGGAATAAATATTGTCACACACTTCTATATATATATATATTATATATATATATTATTATATAAATATATATATTTCATGAGGTTTTGATTAATTGGCTTATGTGGGATTTAGTTCCCATAAATTTTAGATGGGCACTTCATTAGAGTAGTTCTGAGCACTAGTGAAATTGAAATTTGTATTGAGTAAATGGTTTTCCCATTCAACATCAAGGCCTACTCATAAGTTGAGAGACAAATTGAGGGAGATGAAATTCTAAGCACTAATGAAATAGAAACGGTCAAGATCAATGCCATTGAAAACTTCCTAAGTGATGCTTGTGCAGTTTTAATCTAATATTGTCACAAATCCCTATATACATGAAGCACATATACATTTATGAGGTGTAGATTAGTTGGTTTGTGTGAAGCTTAATCCCATGAAATTTTAGGTTCAAACTTCATAGGAGTTGTTGATATAGGAAAAAACAACATCAAGATATACTCATAAGTTGAGAAAGAAGTTTGAGGGAGATGAAGTTCCAATAACCAGTGAAATCGAAATGACCAAGATTGATGCCACTGAAAATTTCCCAGGTGAGGTCCACATAGGTGACCCATCCAATTCATGTGCATACAACATTTCCTCTACAATCCATAATGAATGGACTTGATCATGACCACACATAGAATACATCCATCAACTAGATTACATAAATATGAGTGATTCACACGAATATATTAATTAGCTAAATTATTTCATATAAAACTCAACAACATATTTATACTTAGTTCTTCATCACCTCACCCTGTTCTCATTCCTATTTTTTCAACACAAAGGTAGAATGCCAAAACACGATCATGAAATGAAATTAAATGATATTTTAACATCCACAAGACTAAAAATATTCTATGGGACCATTGGCTCCCTGATTTTCTCCTGTTGCAATTGAATCCTTTTCTTATTCAAACTGATGATAAGCTAGCCCAACCTTCCAAAAGGCAATACCAAGAAATCGATGCTAACATATTCCCCTAACTTTCTCTGATATCTTTGAATGCATCACATTCCAAAATGTTTTTTTTCCCGATTATAATAAACTCTTTTTGTTGTAGATCACTCCAATGAACTTCTGTTTACGATATATGTTGTGGATAAATCACGTGTATATGAAATATTGATTTAATGTTGCATGATTCTATTGGATAACTATTAGATAATTTACACAAGCATGTTCATGTATTTTTGCGAAGACTTTGCTGAATTAGCTAATGTTTATTAATAACGCAAGATTATCTATGTGAGCCCTAATCTAGATTTGTTCTCTTATGCCCGCATGTGGATAAATCAATTGATAACGGTCCGCAAAAGCCGATGGTAGAACTCCGCGAAGGTCTAAAGACTATTTGACTTGAGTTGTAACACCGAGCCCAAGGGGCTTATTGCAAGGAAGTAGATCTGAGGCACTAAAACACATCAAACTTATCTCTGGATGCATAAACATGGTTCTTGCATCCCCCCATATTGCTTTGGGTGAGACTGGAAGATGTGCTACACGAGTTGTTTCCGAAAGGTTCAATAGTGTAGGGATTTCTTGGTTGGTGCAACTAACTTTAAAATTGGGTCAGGACCCCCAAAGCCAACAAACACCCTATTCCTATAGAAGTCAACTGTCATAAGCAAGATCCTTCGATCCAGAGACTATTGCCTACTCATGAGAATGTTGAAGATCTTGGCAACCAACCAGAACACAGTTGGTACACTGTCATGGTGGAATAACATGCTCTTCGCCCCCCAACAATTCTACCTTTTCTCAGACTTTCAACATGATGCCTCTTTCCAACATTGTTATGCTCTACCACACCATCACGTGTAAACATATGGAAGTGTTAGGGCTCCTGAATTTCTTGGATGATCATTGCTCATTTTTTTGCATGATTAGTATTGTTGGCCTCTACATAGAAGCCTAGAACCAACCCACTCTTTTCCACATTCCACATTCATTGCCTACATGAGCACTCTTCGTTGTCATGCCCTCTGCATATTTGGCCATTCAATGTCTAAATTTCATCATTCTTGCTAAATCGATATCACTCTTCAAAATGCTACTTTTTGTATTGATGTGCTTGTCTCTACCTATGCATTATTATGGATCTACCATTCATGCTTTGTCACAATCTGTGGATGTTTTCCTTGGTACCCTTGCATAAACCTTCCAGGTCAACATCGAGTAGAACGTCCACCTCTTCTCAACTTGATTGGTTTGTCACTTTCTCAAGGTCTTTCTACAACTACCCTTGATTTTCGTTTTTCCCCTTTTTTCTTTGAAAGTTTTTTATTGAACCTGATGGTCGCTTTTTGAGCATTGAGACCATTTGATAGAGGGCTACTACATTAAATGGAGAACTAGATATTCGTGAAAGGCAACGATGTATAGATGAATCAAAGTATTAATGTAGGATCGCGTAAGTTCTAAAATAAAAAATGCTTGGCTCAAGGGAGACTCTTGTGGGCCAAAATGGATATGTCTCTATGGTGGCCTTTACAAATTATTAACAACTCAAAAAATTGATGGATTATTAAATAATACTTCACTATAAATGACTTTGAGTTTATTTCAGGAAGCATAACTATTTAAGAATGACTCCAGTTGTCGTCATCTCGCCAGTCCCCGTCCTTAAGGAATGAAAGGTCAAGATAGGAGTTAATCTAGGTCCTTGTGTAGAAACAGAAAGCTATACATGGAGTTTTCATACTGAAATCGCACACAAGCAGTCGAGTCTGATTGCCATTCGGAGATGCCTTAGACCACCTGGTTACGAAGTAGTTTGAGGAAAGAATGTCATTCCATTGCTTGCAAATCAGACGATAAGTATATACGAATTCCACCAGCATATGCGCACATATCTCCGCTTGAAAGTCAAATGGAAATTTGTTCCACCATGAAGCTACCTTTTCCATTTCCATATTTATAACTCAAGCGACCAATACAAATATCGAGTCGAAGAACACAAGAGTCGAAGAATAGTTAGTGAATGAAATATGACTCCAAGGACTATATATAGCACAACTATGAAGATTGAGTCTCTTTGAAGCAAAATATGGTAGGTCGGTTCGGATCTTATATTATGAATAACAAGTACGGCGATTTTATATAGGAAAATATAATATTATAGATAAATGAAAATAATTGGGCATTTAAAAAATATAATAATATAAAGGAAATAATAATTTATTGTAGAATTGAGGCTTCTGTGATCCATTTTAAATTTATGAAAGATTTTTCGGTGTAAATCACATAAAATTTCATTTGTCGTTGCGTTTCGAACCAATTAGTGTGGTTCATCGTCAGGACAAGTTGAAGAAACAGATCCAACTAAGCATGTCAAATATTGTCTGAGAGAGTCTATCTCCTAATGGCAAATTTGATTAACAACTATTTACTCTAGGACCAATGTCAAATTTTTATTTATTAATATAATATTATTTTTATTATTCTTATTATTATTTATTATTTTATAATAGAAATTAGTTAAATTAGGTGAAAAATATATAAATAAATAAAATAATTTTAGTTGGTTAGTTTAAAAAGGTAATTAAATTTAAATTATTTATTAATTATTATTAATATCATAAATATATGTATGTTTTAATATT
>APFE031625060.1:39562-54026 GCA_000404065.3 Pinus taeda | reverse complement strand
TTAGACTTTGTTATTCATTATGTAGGATTTGTTAATGTGTGTTTTGGATTGATTGTCTTGAGTAGTTTTTGGATCCTATTCTTTAGGAATTTGTTCAAATTGTTGAAATATATTGTATTCCTATAAATAGAAGAAGATTTTGGACTCATGAATATTAGAGAGTGTGTAGGCCCTACCTAGTGTGAGAATTTTCTCACTTGTGAGTTGCATCTCACCATTTCCAATACTTTTTCGATTATTTTATCTTGGTATGAAAGCTTAGATGAGAGCTTGTGAGACAATTGTGCACTATTGTGCCCTCGTGGAGCTGCATCTACATGGTGTAAACCCATGTGAAGAGAATCATTGAAGTTGTGTGAGATTTTTTTGCATGAAATTGAAGTGATTAGTGTGACACATTGTGGGTGGAATTGTCTATGTAAAGTTGTGGAGATCAAATTAGTAAAGAATTTGAGATAAGTGACAACTTGTAAGGTTTAAGCCTCGTTTCAGAAATGTGAGATTAGGCACGTTGGAAAAATTTGACGATTAGCAGAGTCTCGAGATAAGGCATGTTGGTAGGGTGTGGTGATTGGAAAAACCTCCTCCATGACGGACTTGAGATAAGACATGATGGTATTGGAGTATGGAAATTTTTTGAAGCATTGTGTAGTAGAAGTGTTGAGTGTTGGAACTGTGTGTTAGCTTACGTAAAGTCAAGCCAAGTTAGTCAGGTGTAAATTCAAGTCAATAAACACCAAGGTGTTGAAAGCCAATCACATATATATTGATGTACATTAACTTGTGATAACACTCATGGTGCTCCATTGCCTCTTTTATTATTGTTAATTCCTTTTCTATTTGCCGTCAAAGCTAGTATAGTTGGTGTTTTAATGTAGCAAGGAGTTTTGTTCTCTAAAATCCATTGCTTTCGTTGGAAGAATGTTGTGACTGGTATTGGAAGAGCATGGAAAATTTGAAGTTTGAATTCAAATGTGTGTTAGAAACACTACTAAGAAAGCCAAGTACAATTTGGCATTGAGTGTAGTCTACATGTTGTTTGGAAGCCTCATGGAGTACATTGGCGTGAAATATTCTGTATGAAAGTTTTTTCTTGTTGACACAACTGCATAACATTCAATCTTTCCATTTTGTCTTCTGTGTAACATTGAAATATTACCTACTATGTCATTGTTGTCATAACAAAATAATTTTCAGTTGTGGGATTTTTTTCTTTTCTTTTTGTACGTGCTTAATTACTAATTCTTGGGCATAATCTTATGTAAATGAATCAAATAAGTTAGACAAGTCTAATTATGTGAATTGGAATTTCAATATTTAGAATTTGATGGAATGGAAAAATGCTTGACCCATTGTATCTGGACATGAAGCCAAAACTGAATCCCTACAAACTCAGTTCAAGATTGGGAGCATCATGAAAGCAAAGAAAAAGTGCTTCTCAAAATGTACATGAAGGACAAATATTACTTTGTTTATCAGAGATTGCAAGACGTCTAAGGAGACATGGGATATCCTTAAAGGTTTCTATAGAACAACCAATACAAACTGAGTTCTATTCTTAAAAAGTAAATCGCTTTCAATGAAATTGGAGGAGCATGAGAGTGTAAATAACTTTATTTCTAGAATCAAATATTTGAAAGATAAATTTGGTGATATTAGGGAAAATATATTAAGCATGGATATAGTAATTATAGCATTGAATGATATGTTACAAGAATATTAGATGTTTATTATAGGTCTTGCAACTCGAGAAACAACTCCTACATTTGATGAAATTATAGGTCTTCTTCTGCAAAGAAGAAGAACAAAGGAGGAATATTAATTGCAAGTCTCATAATTCAAGCTTAGCATTGATGACGAAAGTGAAAATCCTTCCATTGGAATGCCATGGGAAAGAAATAAGGGAAGTAAGCCACCATATGCAAAGCCACATCAAGGTATGACACCAACAAAATTTGATGTTAATGTTAAAAGGAATGATACATGTTATCTACTGTGGAAAGTTTGGACACTATTCTAGATATTGCTTTGAAAGGAAGTATCATGAGTCCAAACATAGAAATATAAGACATACTATCATTCTGTTGATAGAGAATAAACAATGAATTATGACTTCAAAAATATTAGATTACTTATTTCAATGTTGCCTTGTCTGTTGGAACATATTACTCAAATGCATGCTTTATTGATTCTGGTATCTCCATTCATATATCTTGTGATAAGGAATGATTTGAAAATCATCATGAAACAAATAATGGTGCTAATATATATCTTGGGTATGGTCATTCATGTCAAATTATATGATATGGTGATGTCTCTATAACATTACCAAAGGGTTATGTTAAGAAAAATAAAAATAATATGATGTATGTGTCTAACATAAAGAAGAATTTAATCTTAATTTCTAACATAACATACAAAAATTTGAAGGTAGAATTTATAATTTCACATTGTGTGGTGAATTATATGCAGTGTCATCAAAATATTATTGCAACATGAATAAGAATTGGAGGTTCATACAAACTTGGTGTAACAAGAAAGAGTTGTCAGGCATTGGAATCCACAACCATGACAACATAATTTTTATGGCACCAAAGGTACGGTCATCTTAATTATCAACATTTGTTATTGCTTCAAACACAAGGAATAGCGGAGGGACTTCCATTGCTTAAAAATGAACATACTACATGTGAATGGTGTGCACTAGGAAAGATACATTGGGAAAAATTCCATACTCATATAGATAAAAGAAAAATACAGATTCTTGAAATTGTGCATATAGATATATGTGGCCCAAAAAAATGTCACTTGGTGGATCATATTATTTCCTAATTTTTATAGATGATAGCACAAAATATACATGGTTAAATTTTATGAGAAATAAAAATAATGTATTTTGATACTTTAATGAATTTAAAAATATGGTTGAGAAGTAAATAGTTCAATACATCAAGATTCTTCAATCAGATCAAAGGGGAGAATATACATCAGGTGTATTCATCAAATACTACAAAGCCATTGAAATTATGCAATGGTAGATGGTGCTACATACTCCATGTTGGGCATGGAATCCCCCCAAGGCAGGTTTTGGGGCTCAAAGCCCAAGTTTTAAGTTGATATTGTTGTAAAGCTCCATGAATTGCGGGCGCAAAATGTATGTTAGAGTCATAGGATTGTCTGCCCTAGTTTTGAATGTAATGTCGGCCTACCCATGGTCTGCGGACCATGGGATTGTATAAATAGAGCGAGGCTCTAAGTTGTAAAGAGATGTGGAATGGAATCAGATAGATAGTGAAGTAGAAGAAAAGAACAGGAGTCTAAGTGTGTCGTAGAGTAGGAAAAGGCTTTGCAGCTGAGTGCATAGAGGCCTAGTAGAGTCCGCAGCTAAGTGCGCAGACCCCTGCAACTGAGTGCATAAGGTGGAATCGAGTCTGTAACTAAAGGAAGAGAATAATAAAGAGAAGTTTTATCTTAATTCCGTGTATCTGTTCTTGGGTTATTATTTGTTGGATATAAATTGCAATTATATTGTTTATTAATAAATAAATTAATATTAATTAATTAAGCATTTATGAAGCCGACATTAAATATTTATCTCAATTAACTATTAATTGCTCCATGCTTTCACGCTCTCTCTTCTCAAAATGCAGATCACATTGCCCTGATGATGGACTCGCTAAGCTAGTTTGAAATGTTGGTTTTCCAAAAAACTGATAACAGGATTTTTCCACGGATATTTTAAAATTGTGAATATTGTTAAGTATAACTGAAAGCATAGAATTAAGCTAAGTTAATCAAATAATATTGGATTACTAGTAAGAACTTGGGTAATAACATTGTTCGGCCCCCGAGTAGGGTTGCGCAAAGGCATCATCACAGGTTGCGAAGTACATGAAAGTGCGCATAGCAATGCACGCACCGAGTCGAACTACGAACCACTCATCAAACATCTCTAAGGTGCGGAAACCTAGTTCTAGCACCCTCCCATACTACTTCGGGTGAGACCTTAGTCCACACTCCGCAGAATGTTTCCCAAAGGGCTAATAGTACTGGGATTTGTTTGGCTAAATCACCTCTGAACCTGGGTCAGGCCCCAACAAGCCAACAAATGGTTCTGTTGCCGGGACCGAGATCTGCATAAGAGATGTCTGATGTCGTGTCATTGGAATCCGAAAAAGAAAGAAATTGAGAAGTGGTTGGATAGAAAGATTCACGAGTTTACGACGCAAGAAAATAAGAATCCACGAGTATCGAAAGAACATTGGTTAGAGCACTATGTGTATACGGAAATCCATAAAATTTTCTTTACATCCTTCCACTCTAAATTGTACGAGTGGATCGTGAAGCTAGCAGATAGTTAGGGAAGGTGTAGGCTCGACAAACCAATCGTGTGGACTCCAAAGTTGGTGCGCAGACTAGAAGCATCGGAAGATAAGATCATGCGCATTGTGAACCATTGGCTCAATCAAATTATAGGAGGGTTTATCACTGAATTTGTGGTAAACACAATAGCCAGCTACAACGAGGGAGAATGACGCTTCCTCAAAGGACCGCGAGGTAAGTACATTAAATATTTGAACACTTGAATTAAAATGCCATTGTGTGAAAAGCGGGTTATGCGAATAAATTGATGTTCGTGGCTACGTGAAGTGGGATGATCTACAGAAATGAAGGTAGCACAGAGATAGAAACTAACCCTTGATTTCACCTTGATGAGAAAGAGAGGAAGAGCTCGCGAAAGTTTCACCAAGAACTGTGATCAGTCTGATAAGGTAGCAAATTTTGTGCATACCACCTCCACCTACACCACCACCGGTTTCACCATCTTCACCCCATCTTCGCCCACACCACCTCCGCCACCACCACAGTTTGATATGGCAAGCGCAATAAAGTTGCTGGTGTTCAAAGGAGTAAGGAACGACGATCCGGACCAATTCTAGTTCGTGGTAAAGGTCATATGGGAAGTGCAAGGAGTCACAGATGACAACATAAAGAAGGAAACGCTGGTAAGCATGTTGTAGGATCGCACACTAACATGGTACATTAAGCATTCTAATGACCATCTGAATGTGAGGATCATAGATTTCCAAGCCACACTGAACAAGAAATTTAGCAGGCCAAAATCGGAGACACAATCGATTATCAGGTTTATGGAAATAGCAATGCTTCTAGCTGAGACCCCCTGGGAGCTGGATCAGAGACTGAAGAGTATGATTCACGAAGCCAACATGACCTTGACAGATGGACAACACCATGCATGGTTTGTAGCGTCACTAATACCGTATCTAAGGACTGCGCTGTCATAGTAGAAGTTATCCACCCAGGCCGAAGCTTTGGAGATTGCAATGACATTGTACGAGACCCCGACACAAGATCCTAGCCTGGGAGTCCAACAAATTCACGCGCAACTGAAATTTTGTGTCTGGAAATGCAGAGTTTGAAACAGGATAGGACAACTTGCCCAAAAGCGCGCGAGGAGGTATGGTGCATAAAATGCAAAGGCCAAGGGCATGATAAGGACATTTGTCTAGTCTTTGTGAACTACTTAGCGGGAGGAGGGCCGATGCCATTAAGACCAGAGGCACAAGTAGGACCAAGTGCAGAGCCTGTGTTATGGTGTGTGATTTGTAAGATAGGAGGGAAGCATGCTACAGATAACTGTCACCTATTATAAAAGTATACGTAGACATCCCAACCACTGTTTTGTAATTTTTGCAGATCATTAGGTCATAATGAACGCACCTATAGAAGTTATGAACTGATGATGGATCGGACTTCTACCTACAGAGTTTAGACCAAAACGCGAGCCCTCGATCAAAATGCAGGAATGGCGCGCACTGGATTTCAGGGGTGCGGACGAGTTCGAGGTGGAATGTGACCAGGAAGGGGTTGCAGATAGCTAATTTGTTACAATTGCGAAGGGCCAGGGCATTATGCTTGCGATTGTACAAATCCAACAAGAGCATCATGTTTATATTGTACCCAGTTTGATCACGAGACGGAGGATTGCCCTACATTGATAGCGAGGTTGCACCATAAAGGAAAACTCCAGCCTCCATCGACTCAGAACCTACAAATGATGAGGTTTGAGCTGCGCAAAGAGGACCCGAATGTAAACATCGTGCTCTGAAGCGGTATCACAATAGGAGATGACAAAGGTAAGTAACCAGAAGAAAGAGCATGAGTTCGCAAGGCTCCAACAAAGGAACTAGAGTCCGATTTGGAGCATGCGAAGGAGACATTCATGGAAGCTAAGAAGAGCTTCACAAAGGCCTCCACTTCATGTAGTAAAGATTAGCTAGAACCAGATATGGATCCTTCAATGCTTACTACCTTTCTGGAGACATGCATGAAACTACTGCGTGACAGAAAGGTTGTGAAGGGACTACAGGAACTCATCAATAGGTGTGCGGGATCAGGGGAACCATGCGTAGTCCAGAAGCTCGGGAAGCACACAACACGAACAGGAAGGGAGATGAGATTGACTACGCAAATCGGGGAATATGAAATGGATCAAGTGATTTTGTATTTAGGATCGGATGTGAACGTTCTACCAAAGAAGACATGGGAGCGCATGGGAAAGTCCGTGTTGCAGTGGTCCCTTATTCAATTGCGAATGGAAAACGAACAAAAGATCCTACCCATGGGAAGATTGCAGGGAGTAACGGTAGATATTGAGGGTGCAAGCGCGCTTGCAGAATTCGAAGTGATAGAGATTGTTGATGAAAACAATCCCTATCCCACTCTACTAGGAATAAATTGGGCCACTGATATGAACGGAGTGATAAATCTAAAGAAGCGCAAAATGATTTTTGAGAAAAGGTCACTATACGTAGTGTTAACTCTAGACCCTCTGGAAGGCTCGAACTACACGGAACTGGTGCACAATGATGATAGTGAGGATGATGTAGACTGTATCTACAAGATAACCATGAGGGAGTGGGACTGGGTGAATCCTACAGCAGATGGCAGGATTATGTGGGAGCATGAAAGCTCTTGCACTTCAGATTCAGACGAAGAAATAGAAATATGGCAAAATTGGTTACACAAGGTAACCATGCTAAATTGCAACATGATGATAAAGTCACTATGTTTTGTAGCAACAGAGGCCAAGGATTTGCCTATGTATGACGAGTTGGCATCGGTGGATGAATTCCTGAACAAATTTGAAAGAGAAGTTCCAGAACAATAGTGGTTCAATGCTCTGAAATGGGCACTGTGCGCTACACACGCAAGATGGTGGGGTACACATCAACGGAGTTTCAAGGATTGGCGGGGATGCAGAAAGATGATGAGCCTATGATTTGGGAAGCCTTAGATGCAAATGGGATGGGCATGATGAATGAAACAACCTGCGCGCCCACCTTTCAAGGTGGGTACAAGCGTATGGTACACAGCCTGCACAAATGCACACCGTCCTCGCTGTAGGAAATAAGACCGATAAGCAGGAGTGGGTAAGACAAGTGCGTGAACGATGAAGTATGATAAGACGAAGAGCACCAAAAATTATTCGCAGGGAAGCCTTTGACAAGGTGTGCGAAGTGCTAAACAGGGTCCACCATGTGAGATGCACTGACTGGGACCTACGCGTACTAGCAGTTCTATGGGCTTATAGGACCATGTGCAAAACCATGACTACGCAAGCACTTTTGAAGTAGAAGTATAAAGTAGGGGTTGTAATTCCTGTGGAGCATGCAAAGCCGAGTCCGCGCGTAACAGCACCCATAGACACAACAGTCCGCGAGGCCTGGAATGAAGAAATCACACAACTACGAGAAATAGAACATATAGGACTTGAGGAATAAATATGATGAGGAAACTTTAGACTCCACAAACTCTAAAAGGATTAGGTACGGCTAAGGGAGAAAAGCACTTTGATGGACGTGGAGGTCAAGAATCTGGAAGACGAAATAAAGGAAGCATTTCTCGTCGAAAAACCGAGCATGGCATGGAGGATTATTTCCATGAACTGGTTAGTCTGATGCCTTGGCTCGGACTACATATCACCAATCATAGTGACCAGGGCAGCGCGTTGCAAATGGTGATATGCGCGGTGTCGATCACGGTAACAGAAGGTAGGATGCTTCTACAAACTATGAAAAGGGACGGGATGGTGCCCTGCATGAGTGGTGCGACCACATGACTAGCCGTAGGAAGGACAGTCTTAGTACTCCAGGTAGTTAGAAGGGAGCGTGGGACTGAAACTATTCTACCTAGGAGCTGCGCGATATTGGAGTTGTGCGCAAAAGCAGAGCGTCACAAGGTCTGCGACCGCACATAGAGGACTGCACTACTGCGTGGGTTGGCTAGAAAGTGACCGTTGGAGTCACTATTCAGGATTGGATGTGCGACTTGAGGCCAAATGGAGCGGGCAGCGGGCATTTAAGACGCAAGTTATGGGCAAGATTTGTGAATATCTGCCGCTATGAAAGCATTAATGGCTCGACATTAAGGGGGATGGTCGAATTCGAATTCAAAAGACACTATAAAACATAGAGGGTTGGCCAGCGAACAACACTTGGTCATTTGAGAATTGACAACTTGAACATAGTATTGAGTAGTGAGAGCCCATCGATAGTTGAGCCCCTAAAATCGTGAGTGACAGACTACAGCTTAGATATGATGTCAGCCACTAAGGATGGTTTGGGAATTGAAGAGGTAACTGCCTGCGAGACCGTGCAAACCCCAATGGTGGAGGATGTTCCCGAAGGCGTCGGGTTTGTGGCAAAAATCCCCAAATCACCACCACCGTTGAGGCCCAAGAAAGATAAACAAGCAATGGCCCCCGTACACGTGTCCCAGAGGAACCCAGTACGCAGTAAGCTATCAATGGCCGATAAAGGAAAAGTTGTCACAATAGAAACAGATGAGGAAGCAGAAGACTTGTAGGCCCTGATCACCATGGAGGAAGAAGAAGAAGACATGGAGGAGGATATTCAACCTATACACTCTACCACAAAACTGCTCACATATTTCCCTCTGCGGAAAGGAATGACCAAAGTACCAAAGGACCTGGACGAAACCAAGAATCCGCTCCAGACCCTGCTCCTCTCAGATTTTGAGGGCACGCACCTAAGCTGTGTGCCAACCATGAAGTTTGAAGACTGGGACCTCGCTGACCGTGAGAAGTTGCCACACCTAGAGACCGGGAGCCAGATGAAGCAGAACAATGAGGGGGGCGTGATAAATATAGAGCCACAGAAGTGGCTGCGTGGTGTGGATAAGGTCGGGCTGTTGAATTTATTATGGATACCACATTTCCACCGCACGCTAATCACAATTTTTGTCATCAGGAAGCTACTCCGCCTGGTGCATGATGTGTATCTATGGCTAGAGGAGCTTATCCCCATCACAACAGACCTCATTCACCGCATTTCTCGGCTCCCTTGCGAAGGAAAGGACCCCACAACCATCGCCAAAGGAAAGGGTAGTGATTTGGCCCTTGTAGAAGCCATGAAAACAAAATACAAGTTGGAGAAGAAGAAAAGGGGCTATGCCATCTCTAGCATCAAGGACAAAGGGGTACACGTAGCAACCCAAATCCTGGTCGGCAAAGTCATGAGGAAGTGTTGCGCTGATGAAGTACTGCGTCGGTGGTCGCATTAGCTGAGCAGTGCATGGAGGGGGTCCAGTTCAACTGGTCCGAATTCTTTTGTGAGGAATTTTTGACAAACTTTCGCAAAGCCTAAGACCAGGGTAAAACCTTCCACTATGCGTGGTTGTTGTTATCCATCGTGCTCATAGTGAGGGAACTACCAGAAGACAGTCAATTCCCCAACATTGACAAAGACTTACTGGAGGCCGTGAAGTACGCTTCGCTCTGGGCCACAAAGGACGCAAAACGATTCACAACACCAAAATTTTCGGCATGCTCATGGAGATGAGCATCCAGATGTGGATCATTCGGATGCACCTATGGTGTACAACAATTTGCAGAGTTTTGCAGAGTTCAAAGCCGACATGCATAATGTATACATCAGGGTGCTCAAGGATACAATGAAGCAGTGGATGAAGCTCCCGTTTATAGCCACTAACGACGCCATCTTCATGGTCCTGGAGACATGGCCTCCAGAATGGCGTGCCCTAGACCTGGAAGAACTTGAGAAGGCGGCAGTGCAAAAGAAGAAGGACGATGCCAAGCTGCACGTCACCCAATTGGCCAAAAAAGGTGGTAGTAAACAGTAGCAGCAAAGTATTATGCAGCGTGGAAAGTGACACAGAAAGCCGTAGAGCAAAAAAAGGTTGTAGAAGCAGTAGCAACAGCACAAGTAGAAAAGGCAACAACTACGAAGGTGGGCGAGGGCCAAGCAACCTCCTTTCAAGGGCAGGAGGCAGAGGAAACAGAAAAAGTAGAAGGAAGCGCGGACCCAGGGACCTTGTCCACACAGTTAAAGCACCCACGCATCACAGAGAGAGTAGGACCAAGGAAGAAGGTCAAGGCCTCTAAGTTGGCCATTGACCTGATCACCTTAACCGAAGGTGATTTCCATGACATCGGTGAGACGGTCCGCGATGTCACCATTGAAGCACTTCAGGATTTTATGTAGGAGCACTAAATTGTGTTGGGAGCTCTCAGGGCGCAACTACAAGAGTTACATGTGCAGCCCCCACAGGTGGGTACCCTTTCTACCCACCTCACCACAGGATCCTCGATAGCAAAGCAAATGTTGCGCGCACGGATGGAAAACATGATAGTGTTGCGGAAGGGGCCTTAGTCACAGCAAATGTGACCGATAGATTTTCGGTTAACATGTTGAAAGGCCTTTGACTGAATTTGGCTGCCCTTCTGCAAGAGATGTTGTATCAGTGACAGGATGGGATAATGATAGAGTTGCATGTCAGGGAGAGCCGCGCGATCCAAGTTCTTAGCGAAAAAAGATAAATATGGAACAACTCACCTTGCAGCGCGACGAATTGGTGTCGCAAAATCAACACTTGGAGCATATGGTAGATGATGCTTGTCGACATGTACAGGAGTTGGTCGTCCCAACAAATTTATCGGTAGAGGTGCAAATCCACAGATTGGAAATCGGAGTCCACGAGGCTAGGGAAGAAACGACAAAGGTTCAGCTAGAGTTGAATCTTCAGATCACCGAGTTACGGTTGAAGGCATAGCCTTCCACTCCCCCGAAAGTCCAAGAACAACATGCTAGCCCTATCACAGCAAGGTTGGAAGAAATTGGGGGTGTAGTGCGAGACTGTACGACATGTTGGAACAAACACTTGAGGTCCTCATGACTTTGCAGGAGGACCCCAACATCCAACGCCAGGGGACAGAGGCGCAAGAACTCCAGCAGCAATACAGCAGTGTCTGAGGAAGTGCGCATATAGTCATCCTCACTCAGTGGCTTGCGAGGATGCAGCAAGCTAAGGCACTAAATGAGAAGGTAGACATCGCGCGACACAAGGAGGCAGTTCTCAAAGCACATGTTTAGCCATGGATTGACAAGTTCTTCATGATCACGACGAATATCGAAGGAAAGCTCGTGCACATACAGGGTATGTATACGCAGATGCAGGAAAGCACGCCAAACACAGAGGTCTCAAAAGAACGGATGCAACAGGTTCAGCAAGCAGCAGCCTAGTGCACTGCAGACATCAATATTGTTTGAGAATAGTTGGAGGGACTCCGCGCCAAGATCGCTACGCCAACAGAGTGACTTGAGGGTGAGTCACGATGTTTGTATTGGGGCCTGTTGGGCATGGAATCCCCCCAAGGCAGGTTTTGAGGCTCAAAGCCCAAGTTTTGAGTTGATATTGTTGTAAAGCTCCGCAAATTGTGGGCACAAAATGTATGTTAGAGTCATAGGGTTGTCCGCCTTCGTTTTGAATGTAATATCAGCCTACCCATGGTCCGTGGACTATGGGATTGTATAAATAGAGCGAGGCTCTAAGTTGTAAAGAGACATGGAATGGAATCAGATAGAGAGCGAAGTAGAAGAAAAGAGCAAGAGTATAAGTGTGTCGTAGAGTAGGAAAAGGCTCTGCAGCTGAGTGCACAGAGGCCTAGTAGAGTCTGCAGCTAAGTACACAGAGGCCTAGTAGAGTCTGCAGTTGAGTGTGCAGACCCTTGCATCTGAGTGCGCAAGGTGGAGTCGAGTTTGTAACTGAAGGAAGAGAATAATAAAGAGAAGTTTTATCTTAATTTCATGTATTTGTTCTTGGATTATTATCTGTTGGATATAAATTGCAATTATATTGTTTATTTACTGTAGGCACTTGTATGAATTGTGAATATTGTTAAGTATCGGGCCAATAGTCCCAGGATTTGTTTGGTTAAATCACCTCTGAACCTGGGTCAGGCCCCAACAAGCCAACACTCCACAACATAATGGAGTAGTTGAAAGAAAGAACAAATTCTTAGTGGAATGTGCATAGAGCACGATAAAATTAAAAAATATTACCAATTATCTTGGGCTAATGTTGTTAGTATTGTTGTTTATTTGAAAAATAGAAGTCCAACTGAAAGTTTAGATCATAAAACTCATTTTGACACTCTTTATGGATATAAACTAATAGTAAGTCATTTAAGAATATTTGGAAGCAAATCATTTTCCCATGTTCCTAAAGAATATAGGAGAACACATGCAAAAACAATCAAGTGCATTTTTATTGGTTACCAGTATGATCACAAAGCATATAAGATGTTTGATCTTAGCACACATACAATTTTTGCAAGTAGAGATGTGTTATTTCATAAGCATACAAATGAAAGCCATACGGTGGACAATTATGATGCATGACATATTCCATATGATCTTGACGATAATGTCAAAGAAGTAGCATATGATAAACAAGAACAAAAACAGGAGGAAGCATCCAACGACATGGACACGTCAAGTGGCCAAAGCACACCAAGACGAGGAGAATATTCACCACAAAACTGATGAAGAGGTGATAATAGTGAAACAACAAGGAGGCCATCATGCCAAACTCAACTACTTGTAAGGTATAAAGATTATGCTTTCAAAACTAAAGTAATGAATGTTGTAGAACCTTTGAATTTTGAACAAGTTAAAGGGCATAAAGAATGGAGAGATGCAATGAAGGAAGAGTATGTGTTAATAATGGAAAATAATACATCGAAATTAATAGAATTACTTGAAATAAAGTTCTCATAGGATTCAAATATTTTTTCAAATCTAAATTTAATGTTGGTAGTATAGATAAACATAAAACTAGATTAGTTGCAAGAGGTTATTCACAAAAAGAAGGAATTAATTATGAAGGCACTTTTGCACTATTAGCTAAGCTAAATATTATTAGATTAATGATTTTTTTAACTACAAAACATAATTGGAAACTACATCAATTAGATGTCAAGTTTGCTTTTTTGAATAGGGTGTTAAAGAAATAAGTATATCTTATTTAATGTGAAATATTTGTAAAGAAAGATAAAAAATATCTTGTTAGTAAATTAAATAAAACTGAACCTATCATTTATAAAAATTGAATATGAGTGATGAAGAATTATTCTCTCAACTATTCAAAATATTTTCAATTAACTTATTTAATTAATATTAATTTAAAATTTTTAATCTATTCATTATCATTTTAAAATATTTTAAAATAAATAAAAATTTATTTTATTCCCCTAACACATATATTGACGGAGATATATTATAAATTCTTATTGCATATCAAGAATACAAAACATAAAGGGTATCTAAAGTCTTTCCGTTTCGAATTTTGAAGCCACGACTTTATTTGAAGGAATTTATTTATAATACCATTTAAATATTTTATGTGGTTTTTAGATAGATTTAAAATGTTAACATTATAATTTTAGTTTTTTTAATTAAAAAGAGTATTTGTATGGTATAATTTTGATTTCGATTTGTAACAAATATATTATGTATTATAAGTTAATTTATCAAAAGTTTCTAATTGTTTTCTCATTTCCAATAGGAATATATGATTTTCATGAGAAGAATATTTTTGAGCAACAAAAAGAGGGATTTTATAGATGGATACCTTAAAAAACTGCCTAAATAAAGCACAAAATTTATGACACATATTGTTTTTAGGGAATTTTTTAATAGACATTATTCACCATTAGGGGAGTATAAGAATCTTCAATTTACCTATATTCAATTTACACCTCTCATTTCCATACTTGTCTATTTCTACGTTAATTCTCTTAATTCTCTTAGGACATGGAAATATGCTTTGGCTGGGATTTCTTCCACAATTTTCCTTATTCTTTTCATGATGTTTTTCATGGATTTCTCCTTTGGGTGGGGGCCTTTGACCATATGATGCAAGATTAGGAGAGAATCTCCCATAATCGTAAGTGTGTCAACTTGACGTTCTTTGGCTAACAGAGGTCTCTGCTAGAGACCATATATCTTTGCTTGATTATTTGTCATATAAGCAAGACCCCATGAGTACTGGAACTTTTGTCATCATCAGGGCCATAGAGTATCCCTCACCATCTTGAACAGTTTCTCCTCCTTAAGACAAT
>APFE031625060.1:339-36758 GCA_000404065.3 Pinus taeda | reverse complement strand
TCTCAATATTTTAACTAATTTTTTCTTATTGAATTATATTTTTAAATAATTAAGGGATTTGATTCTTTTAAATTTCTTTTAGTAAATCTAGTACAATTTTGTCTTTTATTATTTTTCATCATTAAGTGATTACCAATATATATCATTTCAACAAATTGAGGTAACTCAGCAAATTTAAAATTAAGACTAGATTAATCTTAGACATATTTAGCATATTTAAAATTATTAGCATAATTATATATTCAACAAATTATTGAGCACGAGTGAAACCAGCTTAGATCCATCTTAACTCTGAATCTATCAACCACCGAGAAGGATAAAATCTCTCCAAGTGCAAACCTTTCCTCCAGTTTTGCACTCAAAAAAGAGGTTTGCACCTTGAAAGATTTGATACCTCTAGGCATTGGATAGATCTGGGGTTAAGATTGATCTAGGTTAGTTCATAGGACATTTTTTAATTAATCAATTTAATTAAAAATATAGAAAGAGCATAACTACTTTTGATATAAATCTCAACCTTTGATCTATGACTACCACTAAAAATACAATATAATATTTCATGAAGGTTAAATCCCTACAATCCACCTAATTATTATTGATAATTAAATTAAATTTTTGGAAGCCCTATTCCAAAATAGACATAGGTTAAATCCCTACCATCCACCTAATAATTATTGATAATTAAATTAAAATTTTGGAAGCCCTATTCCAAAATATACATGTCTAGTTGCTTAAACTTTCTAGTTTTATATTTGAAATTGGGCAACTTAGCATAGAGTTTTTAGTTGTTTAGATGTGTGTAAGTCAAGGCTAGCCCACATGTTAGATGGAAGAACAATCTGGCAAAAAAACAAGATGTCACAGGGATTGTGGAGATTTGGTCGAGCCTAAACATCCCTTGGGAAGTTTAACCCGTACAATTATCTTCCACCCTTGATCCCTCTCCATAAGATTTGAACCTAATAAGACCTGCACTTCATAAAAACTAACTAATTTGTACTTCATAGATAAATTGACACAAAAATAAAACCCCACCATAAACTCTGCAGAAACTATATGATTCACTTTGTACTCACTATAAGAGTCAATCAAGGATTAACTCCAATCACTAGTTGCCTATTTAAAGTGCCCTGAAAATGTAGAGTTGTATTTACAGAATACAAAAGCTTCCATAAAAATGTTACAACTGCCCAAAATCCCTACCAACATATTCAGAAGCAGAAAGACCATATCGACCCAAACTAACACAACGACTTTCATGTCCCAAATCCTCTCACACAGAATATAAAGGAAAATGTAACTAAACAACATAGAAATGGTCACCGCACTCAAATGAAACCCAGTGATCAAACACAATGAAGCTATAACACATGGTAGTAGAATCATAAATATACTGTATTTACAAACACAAGAAGGCTCATCAGCTACATAGGAACAATTTCCTGTCAGTAACATAGACAGATTACACCATTAAGATGCCATACTAAATGTAGAGGGGTTCCAATTCCAATAGAAAAGAATGAATGAAGAGTTGGTGAAAAATCAAAGCCCTTCGTGAACAGGCATACTGGAGATGGAATAGGGAGATGTCCATTGATTCCAGTTACTCAATCCTGCACAATTGATATTACAGACCGTAGGCTACACTTTAAAAAGGGTTTTGAAATTTCATACCTCAATATAGCCATGAGTCCCATTTGCATGATAAAAGTAGAGCACCACTTGTTTCCCCATAGCTATCATGAAAGGGCATGGCAGCCATAGACTGCGTCGTTGAAGTTTCAGTTTTTGCTGCAAACAACTTCAAATCATCCACTGAAGTAGATGATGAAGTCATTGAAGAGATGCCCCAAGAAAACAAAGCTGAAAGGCATGGCAACGTTGTAGCCTTAGAAGCAGGTCTCTTCCTAGTGGTGAGAAGGCCAAGTTCACCCTAAACTCTTCTCCACATTCTATATTGTGCAGAACAAACCTAGAACAGGGAAAATAGAGGTCTATCAATTCATGACAAATACAGAGCAAAAGGGGTCGATTGTTCTAGTACAGGGATTGATGAGTAATCCATGGAAGAAATCAGTGCATAGTTAATGGATATAATTCCTGCAAGCTCTAGCTCTCATGCATATTTGTCTCATTATTCTCTTAATTATTGTTACAATATTTGTGTTTGATTGGGTATATATATGATTATCCTGTGAAATTGGGACAGTATAAGATTTTGTTTTCTTGTAAGAGAACTCCACCAATTTGTTCATGGGCAGGTCTCATTTCCATAGCATATGCATAAATGCCACATTCTTTGGCTTTCTTACATATTTGGTAATATCTGCCATTGTTATGTATCTGTGTTTCGTTTGTATTTGAGATGGGTATTATCAGCTAATATTACAGTTTTCCAGGTAGTGTTCTATGTTACAGGTTTTATGATAGTATCATATCATGTTACTGTTTTAAATTTCTCTATACTTCAATATTTGTCACAGATGAATGCTTGAAATGAATATAAACACCAACTCGAATTCAACTGGGACTTAAATTTGCTGCCTAATAAAATCTCAGAAACTCTAAACACCCAAATCCCACACTAGCGGACTCAATAATAATGGATACCACCAATCTCACAGGACTTAAATCAAGAATGGATACCAGAATACGAAGCCTGAAGATAAGATCTACAAATCTTCGACTTAAATTGATAGAATCAAGGCCTATAAAAATCAATAATAGTGATGTCAAAGCATTACTAAGCATGGGTTTCTATTTTGGTTCTAAGCATGGGATCTCCTCACATAGGAATCGGGCAAAACAATTACTCTCAGTCGTGGTGCTGCCAGTTTCGAACTGGAGACATCCAGTTGGAAGCTAAGTGGAAAAGCCTATGGTGGGCATGGTTTTTCAATATAATTATTAGGAGTTTGTTCTTAGCATGGAACCTCTTCACCTAGAGAACCAGGCAAAAGGGATGCTCTGAGAGAGACAACTAGCATGTCATGGTGCTGCCCAGGTTCGAACTGGGGACCTTCAGTGTGTAAGACTGACGTGATAACCGACTACACCACAGCACCATTTGTTTCATAGGAAGCCGAATTCCGTTCTCAATACAACATCACTGATTTTAACATCACTTTTAATTTTCTTTGCACGGTTTACAAAGTCCCATGGATGACTAAAAAATTGTTTATGAATTGCATTACAGTTTTTTAGTTTATATACTAGAAAGTGTCTTCCCAACTATCAACCGATAATTGTCGTTTTTTCATCGTCATAAACTAATAAACCATGGAACATGTAAATAGTTTAGGCATAGACTTGTTGACATTATTTCACTCATAGCTTTCAATCCCTATATTTGAGTGAATAAACTTATATATGGGTTTATTAAGAATGGTTTTGGCTCTTTCGTGCAGGGATTCAATAGTAGAATTGAAGCTTCTGTGATCCATGTCAAGTTTATGAGAGATTCTTCAGCATAAATCACATAAAATTTCATTTGTCGACATTCAGCGTAAATTCTTAAAATTTAATTTTAAGAATTGTTTTGAGGATGAGACAACAAATTGGATGGAAAAGAACCCAACCATGGAAGTAAAATAGTTTTTGAATATACAAAACTTGTTAGTAGAGGTTTCCAAAGTGCATTTACACTCCTTGATAATAATGTTGGGTTTAATCAAAATTAAAATTTGACAACTCAATTATGATTCTATTGTCAAGTAGCTCTTCCAATATATGGCGAGGATGATGCAAAATGCCATGGTAAACATCTTGAGTCTCTCAAATCATCCATTAGGTGGTGATTATGAACCTGTAAATGCTAAACAAGAAAATGATAATATGATATGGAAGTTGTTATCTATTGACACAATTGAAATGAATATTATTAAAGGTGGTCAAGCAATGGGTAATAGTATTGACAAATTTACATCTTCAAATCAAGTGAACCTTTTTAAGTAGTTAGCAAAAGACATGATGAATATGAATCAAAATATTGTTACTAACCAGATTAAAAAATTCCTTAATGTGATTTATGTGATTTGATTCCTTGCATATATGAACAACAATGGCATCATCCTCTATTTTGTGGATGTTGGATGGTAATGAAGAACATAGTAAAGTTGTAGGTAATGAAGAACTAAGTAAAGAAGACAATGAAGAAGAATCAAATCTTTGAAAGAATCCTTATAATTAGCAAAATAATGATCTATTGTTATAAATCCTAGGGCTACTAGTTGAGAGAATGATAGAATGATATAAAGATTTAAGACATAATGGTTAATACTAATTATTTTTAAATTAATAATAAATCCTCTTATTATATTTTAGAGAATAAATGATTAGTTTGAATTTATTTTAAATTAATACATAGTAATTGCTTATTCATTTGAGAATTTTGTAAATTACTTTCCAGGTTAGATAAGTAATGGAAAAACTAAGTTATTTATGTCAAATGTAAAGTGACTTTAACCTTTAGCCCATATGCATTGTGTTTTTCTATTAATAAAATTGCATTTTTATTGACACTTTCTTTTAATCAAAATGACTAAAGTGACTTTAACCTTTAACCTTTAGCCCATATGTATTGTGTTTTTCTATTGATAAAATTGCATCTTTATTGACACTTTTTTTTTAATCAAAGTGACATTAGAGTTGTTGTTAGGAGATGTTGAAGATTGGTAAACACTCCTTGTAAAATTTAAACAAAAAGAAAAGAGTTAAAAAAATTTATTTAGTATTTCATTTTTCCATTGAAGGAAAAGAGTTTTGGAATAGCAAAATATAGTATTGAGTTAAAAATTTTGGAAAATATGTAGACGTGATAATTTTGTCCGAATGGTCATTTCTTGCTAAAATTCATAAGAGTGTTTGAATTGTTCTTTAATGGTCATTTTTTGCTAAAATTTGTAAAAGTGTTTGAATTATTTTTTAAGGGAGGAAATAGATTCAATATTATCAAAAACCTTGAGGCACCCAAAATTCGAAGCTTAATAGCTATAACCTAGATTCCCAACAAAAATCTGCCATATTTTTATCAAAATAGTAGAAGAATTTCCATTATTTTCCAAATGTAAAAGTCACCTCCTTAGACTAAGCCTATATATATGTGCGACGAGTAAAAGTCACTTGTTAGACTAAGCCTATATATATGTGCGACGAGTAAAAGCCACTGGGTTTGACCTTAGCGCGACGTCTGGACAATTTCCGATGTTACTTAATCTGCCAACAAACAAAATAAAAGCCACACGATGACAATGTCATTGTATTTTTTTTTTGTATAGATGTATTTTCTACATGTTGACATTGCCACCATGTAACTCTTATTTTAATCACTATACATTTAGTAATAAATAAATATTTAGAAATTTTAAAAGAAATTTCAAAATTTTTAAAAATTTAATTGCATGTGAGTTTCTTTTATATAATACAAAAGCATCATGACATGAAATCTATACTATATTATTATAAACAAAGAAAAGTAATTAAACCAAATTCTATTAAACTCTTTTAAAAAGACATATTTTATTGAAAAACTTGACATAACTATATATTTATGTTTATAGGCGTTTATGTTTTAAAATAAGATTTTCAAAATTTTATCTTTATTATTAATAATTATTAAGTGGATGGTATAGAGTTAGCTTTCATGAAATATTTTAGAATATTTTTAATAGTAGTTTTAAATGAAAGATGGAGATATATCTCAAAACTAGTTACATCATTTTTACACTTTTAATTAAATTGATTTATTAAAAAAATTATCATATATGTTTTTGTCATATAAACCTGAGTTATGGTTTTTTGGGCATGTGATATTAGTAACAAAATCTATGTATAGGTTTTCTTTTAAATAGTCAATTTGATTAAAAAATTTAAAAGTGCATAACTACTTTTGAGATAAATTTTAATCTTTAATTTATAACTATCACTAAAATTATTTTAAAATATCTCAAAGATAAATAAACATACCCATCAACATAATTACGCTGAAAGGTGTTTTTTTAAGAGAAAGACACCCAAAATTTTTTGTCACCTATCAATACCGTATTAGATGTTGCCATCTATATCGTATTAATTGATGCCAACTTTATCATTCCATAGATATTAGATTTTATGATTGGTTACTTTATCATTGCATAGATATTAGATTTTATGCTTGGTTGTCATCATCTAGCGAATATATCACTGAAAAGGAGAGCACCTTATATTTTAAATCAATTTTTTTTTATTTTTTTTTTTTTTTTAACCTTGGTAGAACTACATCTTTATCATGTCCAATATATTACCCCGATCGGGGCGGGGAATTGAACTAGTGACTTCACATCAAGGAGTGCCTTAATAGAGCACCCGGTCTATTCAAGAACGCGTGGACATTTGTCTGTTATCTTTATTTATATGCACTCATTTCTTTTTTTTTTAAATCTTCTTTTTAACTGATTGTATATATATGATTATGATTAAAATTTTCTTCAATCTCTATCTACGCATGTTCAAATTCTCTCACTTCTATATAAACCAACATAGATCCATCTTAAGTATGGATCTAACATAAGCCGAGAGGGATCAAATTTCTTTAGGTGCAAACATTTTTAGAGTGTAAAATACAATGTGTTATTTTTCATTGTTGAAATTATATTTTTGAATGCTAAATAGAGTATATAAAAGACCAAATAGAAATTTTAACCATAAAAACTTAACTTGTTTTGTCAATATACAGATATATATGAAGTTGATATCTACATAAATTAGTTAACATAGATCTTCAAACAATTTATTTGAATCTGAAGATGAAATATTTTTGAAAAGTATAAGATTTAAACATTTGATTCACACATTTTTTTTACTTCTAATTACTTTACAACATATTCATTTTTTTTAACTGTAGCTAATATTATTTTTCTATTTAGAACATCATTTTTAATTTCTATTTTTATTTTAAAAGGGCACACACTAATGGACAAACTTACACACCCCCTCATATTGGGTTGTAGAATGAGTCTCTCACTTCTCGGCTCAATCACTTTACCTCTTACAGTAATATAACTCAAATTTTATCTCGTATTCTATAATATATATTATATATATATATATATATATATAATGTTTTGACCTTAATTTTAAATTATATATATATATAAATAAATTAAGTTCAAACATTATATATATCTATATATAATATATATTAATTTTTATTTTAATTTTAATGATATATCAGTGAACAACATTTTATATAATATATATAATATATATATACTAACTAATTTTTCCATATTATTTAATTGATTTTTTTATTTTTAATAATGTAGATAAGTGAATAATATTGGTTAGTGAATGATAGATATTTTCATGTTAAGTTGATTAGTATAACCATATTAATTAAATAGATTTACAATGTTGTAGTTTTGGATTATGTGGTTGATAATTAGGTAATTATGTAGATTTCTATGGTAAATATTAATGATTGCAATTGTTGTTACTTTTGATGATGTATGTGAAGAGTGTGTGCCACTAAATTGTATTTGAAACAAGAAAGGCTTAGAGAGAAAAAAAATTAGAGTAACTTGTCTAGAGTGCTTTATGTTCCCTAAACAAATCAACACTACCAAGTGCAAAGTATATTTTGACTCTAAGTGATGATTTTTCTAGGTATACTTGTATGTATTTCTTGGAAAAATAAAAATAATGTCTTTGAATAAATCAAGGAATTAAGGGTATCAAGGTTGAAAATAAATGTGATAAACCTTCGAAACGATTTAAGAATAGATAATGGAGGAAAACATGTGGACAAGGCCTTTGAAATTTACTTGTCACATAATAATATCTCTTCACACAAATATGTAAGTTACACACATCAATGAATGGTGTTGCTAAAAAGAATAAATAGACCTTGGTGTTTCCCACCACTTGATTCGGCACATAGGTGACCAAAACGTGTGCAAGACAAAACATCTTTCTAACATTTGTAGATGCTTCAAGAATGAAGAATGCAATCTAGGTGTAGCTATACCAGTAGACTCCACCAAGTGTTGAGGCAGTTCAAATTAGATTGATTCATTGCTAACTGAATCTTCTAACTCTATAATCGTTTTGGTATTATCCTTGGATCCACTATTTAATTGATATGAATAACTTAATAGAATCACTTTGGATCTCAAATTATACTAAGAAGTATTGATTCTCAACCTTCATGTTGATAACTTCCTTCATGTTGATAACTTCCTTCTTGTTGTTCAATCCTTTCTAGAGTAGTCATGTTATCATGAGTTTTTATTTTGTGTGTGACCTTTATTTGACTCAATAGTTTGACTTTCTCCTGAGTCAATTTAGACCTACAACCTTGACACATTTGTTCACACCTTTCTTTAATTTTGACATATTTGTTCCCATTTCATTGTTTCAGCCTACTCATTAAAACAAAATGATAATCTAGGCTTTGAAAACATAATTATTTGGAAGCCTTGTTGAGTTATTCAATTTATAGTATTACCCTAAATCAATTCATGTAGATTTTGGTCAATTCAGTTATAATCTCTTTGAATACTTACAATTTCTAGGCTTAAGCCTAATTGAAATTCTATTATTTGATTTGTCAAATTCACCATCCTAGTTAATCAAGATGTATACTTTAATTGTTGAATAAATTGTTTTGTTGACCTCCTAGTATTCTTTTTGTTGAAGTGAATTGATTTCAAGCGTCTCCCTTTGAATTTTATTATGGAAACTTTATCTCATGGTGATATAAGTGTGACCTATTTCTAAACTACATATGGATAAGAGAAAACAATACAACTTATTTGATTTAGGTGTTTTGTCCTTTTTATGAAATATGAATGAAGTATGGATAACAAATTTGTTTTAAAGCTAATATATACAATCATCATTATTTAAAACATTATGAAATACCATTGCAATATGAGAGACTAGATAAATGGTGATTGTTTCACTTTTGTGTCTATTGCATAATTCACAATGCTCTTTTTTGCTTACAAAGCATCTCATCATTTACACTATATTTGCGACTTCATTTTAAATATTCTCATTCAACATGTAAATGTTTCCATCACCTTACTAGATTTCAGTATGAAAATTGGTTATATATTTGATTTTGAAATATGGGTTTTATGAATGCTCATGTTCAGTTGCTTTTGTAATTCTCATGCATTAGAAAGAATGTTTGATTTAGTGAAAGCTCAATTTTTAGTATTAAAAATAATAATAAGTTTTTAATTATTATTCTAAAAGCTTGAGGAATTTGGCTTGCCAAGAAGGTGTTTTGTCCAACTCTCTAGCTTAGTCTATCCTCAACAAAGAAATTCAAATCTAGACTTTTCATTCTCAAGTTATGTCTTCTTCTACATATATTTTTACTTTAATCAAAATTCATTATAATACTCTAGTCACAAAGAGAGAATTGGCTTGTTTATTTGATTTAAGGGAAAACTATATTTCAATTGATTCTAATTATGAAATAATGTTTGTTTGTGAAATGAAAGTATTTGTTTGGTGTTTCTTTTTTGTATTGGTTAGAAGATCTTTTTATGGAAACAATAATTCTTGTCACCGATGTTTGAGTTCAATGTTTTGGCAAAGCAAAAAATAATGTAAGGAGAGGTGGGCACAAGAAAATAATTAGACTTTTAGTGCATTTCGATGTTGATATTGAAAAATTTTAATTGTTGGCTGAAATATGCCTTTTCATTCCCATCCTGGTAATAATGCTAAATTTAAACCAGCCCATTCAAAATTTTATGCTGATCTAGATATTCATTTATCTCTAAATTGAATGAACTTGTCCAAATGTTCTGGTCTAAACTTAAAATCTAGGTTGGTAATTTAAACTTTTGTTTTCACCAAAATGACCCTCCTTAGAACTAGGTTTCCTCTGAAGGTGTTGCTTTATGTTTCCTTTCCATTTGACTCCTTATCGTGCTCCTAAGATTCAAATCACTCCCTAAAATACAAAAGAGAAATTAATGGAAAGGATTAAAAAAACAAAGTAAGTAGGGCTTGTAGATAAGTGACGTTAAAGAAATGTCATACTATAAATATGTATGTGAAATACTTAATTATTATTTTGATTCTATATATGACATAAAGTTCAAGATACAAATGATTAAAATAATTAACAACACTAACTAGTATATATTATTATTATTATAACTAAGAACCCTAAAAATAAGGAAACATTGTCCACTAATTAAGGAAACATTGTCCACAAAATGGGGGAATTAGATATACAAACGAATTATTTATCATGCAAATCCTTTAATTCCTATATATTTGGGAGGGATAGTTTTCCTAAACAACATTTGTAATGAATATTGAAAATAGACTTTCATGAATGTTAAATCCCTATTTTTACCTCACATAAAATTACCATTGATCTTATCATGAATTAGTCGTCAAACTTTAACTTTTACTTTTACTTTTACTTCGAAATATCTGAACTCTAAGTGAAAAACAAATGTAGAAATCTATTTTTACCTCAATTTATTTTTATCTCACATAAAATTACCATTAATCTTATCCTGAATTATTCGTGAAATTTTAACCTTTACTTTTACTTCCAGACACCTAAACCTAAGCGAAAAACAAATGCAAAATCATTTATTCTTTATTTAAAGGGGTTTATAGGAAATATTTAAAAAATCATTTTTTGAATAAGGTTATTGACAAATCAACTAGGTAGTGAACAAAGGCCTTCAAAACTTTATATTAAGTTTTGAATAAAATCAATATTAAATATTTCACTAAGTTTTCAATAAAATCCATATTAATCGTATTAAATATGAGGCCCCACTCATTCACTAAGGTCACCAAGGCAGAGATGGGAGGTTAACTCACCACTACCTTACTCCCGATATCAAATGACCATCGCCCGATTAAATAAAACTCACCGTTAAGTTTTCATCGCATCACAAATAGTCGTTAAACCTCCCTACAACTTTCCATGCAATGGCAAATGTCAACCACCGATTAAAGATGACTCCCATCTCGAGACAATATCTTCATTTAACCTACCATCACCTATGCATTTACGCCTTAAACCCATATGCTCCAGAACTTGATAGGTTCTTATAAGTTTGAAGGTATTTACAATGTTTTACCGTAGAGCAGAGAATGTTTTATGATTTTGTTGAATTTTTTAAAGAGTTTATGAGGGTTTACTATGAAGGCCACAATTACATTTATGAGAAATTAATTCTTCAATCGAAAAGAAATTGAGTTCTTTTCGAGCACATGTGAAGGCCATTATTACATTCATGAGAAATTAATTCTTCAATCTAAAAACAACAATTTGAGTGCATAGGGGAATGAGTTTTTTTTTTTTTTTTTTTTTTTTTTTTTTACAAATATTTTATGAGAAATTAATTTTTTAATAGGAAAACAATTTGACTGCACAAGTTAATGAGTTTTCGATATCAAGATTATTTAAAACTTGTTTATTTCTTTGAAAATTTACCTTTATCACAAATATTGCATAACTTGAAGAGGATTTTTATCACAGGGATTTTTCAAGAACAATATGTGAATAATGTGTACATCTGATTCTTCAATCGAAAAACAATTTGAGTGCACAAGTGAATGAGTTTTCGATATTCAAGGTTTATTTAAAACTTGTTTATTTTTTTTTAGATTTATTTTTATAACCAATATTGTGTAACTTAAAAATGAAGAGGATTATTACCACAGGAATTTTTCAATAACAGTATGTGAATAATGTGTACATTTGACTTTTTCCTTAAGAGATTTATGAGAAAAAGTAACGGATGAGGAAATGTTACAGGTTTTGTTCATGTGTTTATTTATTTGTTGTTATTAATTCATAGCTCATGTTTTATGTTATGCAGTGTATTCAAAAAGGATTATAATTTGGATAAACTATCTCCATGGAAGACTAATGAGCGTGGAGTCCTAAGTCTGAAGTTAAAAGGAAAATTTGAATTCTTAAACTATTTTTAAATAATATTTTCCAAATATGTATTTTAGACAATTATGTAAAATAATTATTAAAACGTTTGTATAAACCCCCTGTTTCTCATTCGAGAGAGGGCAGAAGGCT
This sequence comes from Pinus taeda, assembly GCA_000404065.3. Classification (NCBI taxonomy): domain Eukaryota; kingdom Viridiplantae; phylum Streptophyta; class Pinopsida; order Pinales; family Pinaceae; genus Pinus; species Pinus taeda. The sequence continues at coordinate 24,700 of APFE031625060.1, read as the reverse complement.
GGGTGATTCGGAGAGAGAAGGAACTTGGTTGTTATACGCTTGCACTTATGCACACACCAAAACCTATTTTGTAATCTTTTATTATATAATTTATGTTTGATATTTCTGCATTTTCCTTCTATTTCAATTTCTGAACATGTGATGTTTTGAAATAGTGGTTTAGATAGTTGACATGATTGATTATATGATTTGCTTTCATTATCTAATCTAATTGTCTCTTAGATATACAAACTATCAGAGGAAAATATATAGAATTACTTACATGTTTTATTGTTGATATAATTTTTAAATGTTTGACATTTCTATTCTGCTACAATATCTCATATGAATATCATTTACAATAGTCACATGTTCTTTATGTTCTTCTTGTTATTTTTGTTAGCACTCTGTAATTCCTCCAAGCTGAGGAGAGGAATCAAGAGGTAACCAGAAACCTCTTTTGGTTGAATGACACTTTTCCAACCTAAGGGAGCTCTCTCACTGAGCAAACTCAAGAGATAAAAACTTATGAAAATGATCTTTGACAGAGACTAGTTATGGAAATGTTTAAATGTTTGATATGGGGGTAGTAGAGGATTCTAAGAAAACTAGTGTAGGTGATCATGACCTCCCTGGTCCAACATGTTGATCTATCTCCAACCAATTTCATGTACAAAGGCTCAGTTAATATGGATTTCAAAATGAACGATAAATTGTAGTATAATGAATATGGGGATATCAAGACATTCATCAGAAATAGCAAAATAACTAACAGTTCATTACTGCAACTTAGATAAATGACTATCGAGAAAAAAAACACAAAACTGTCAAAGGCATACATATTCCATTTGCAAATTGAAATATTTGGCACAACTAGACATGAGCATATGAAATGAATTCAAGTGTAACTGTTTCATACACCTTTAAATCATTTTAATAGGATAACAAAACAAGGATAATATATAACTAAGAAGAAACAATATCTGAAACATCCATACCATAAGTATCTCTGCAACTCCACTGGAATCTCTTAAACATTCAAGCACATGCATTAACATAGATCACAACAACAAACTGCAATAGTTTCCCCAACAATAATGAAACCAACAACAACCTTTTCCATATTTATTCATCATCTTATATAGTTCATACATAGGATAACATCATGTCTAAATTCAACACACATTCAATCAAGTAGAGGATTGATCTCAAAACTGAAAGGAGGAAAACTATTAATTTTCCAAATACTTTTCCTCAAAAGAATAAAACATAAAAGTGTTTTTTGTCTCTAAAAACAAACTTTTTCTAAATAGAAAACCAACATATCTCTGAACATGATCAACATGAAGTGAAATAGTAAAAAGCACAAAGCTACTTTCTGAGTGTGTAAAAGGCTGCGTAGCATCCAAAAATTTAGGCTTGTGAAAGTGGCACATCGAGGGTTGTTGTGGAAGTGAGATGGTTGCCACACATACTCCATGCCAGCCTCTTGAAAACTTGATAAGTGGCTTCCCTCCAACTTGTGTGTAGTAGTGTGGGCATGGACTGCGTAGTGCCTATGCAGTGCCTGTGTAGAATATCTCCAATGTTGTTTGCTGAATGTTCTGTAGTCCTAACAAAATTCCTTTATACCACCACTAAATGCTACTCCAAAACATTAGAATCCTACTACTATAGCATCAGAAACCTTCGAATTTAACAAAAAATTCAAAACTTGAAGTAAGGCTTGATCACCTTCTCTTTCTTTTGCTTGAAGATTTACTACTAGAAGCCTTGGTGCTGGATCTACGAGGAGTGAGGTCATGTTGTCAAACAGGATATGACATAGCAGGTTTAATTCTAGGCACAAGCTTAGATTTTAGTTCAGGCACACTTTTAGGAGATAACAGTTCAACTGATCCTTCATATCTCTTTACCAATCCCCATGCCTCATCCAAACTTTGTTTCATGCTCCTTAACCTTTCTTCCAACACTAAATTCCTAACATATAAACTTTTACATTTCCTCCTCACATGAATAGACCACTTGATGAAATGTTTGCTTCTATCAAGGGCCTGGGATGCCTCACGAACTTCATTGACATAGTTTTCAAGAATATCATGGATTGACTTCTTATAACTTTGATTTAGCTTCCTGAACTGGTTTACTTGTACCTTGTTTTCTTCCAGCTCCTCCAAACATCTTTGATATTCTTTCCATTGATTAAAAAGAGGTTTTCTAGGAGCTTGGGCTACCTGTTTCATCTGCTACACAAATCTAATTTTGGACTTAGAAACCTTATCTGATGACCCACTAAGCTCCACTGCAATCTTCTTAGCTTGCTCTGCAAATGAAACATGCTACCCTTTTTCTTTAGCAGTTGTTTCTGGAGGTGAATTCACCTTGTCATCTTCTGGTTTGATTGTCTCATTCAGGTCCATTTTTCCTCTTCTTAAGAGTGTTATTTTCACGTGATGTTTAGAAAGTGCCTCTTTCATCTTAACCATTTTGGGACCCTCTTTTTCATATTGTATAACACCCTATTCAGATTGTGCTATGTCTTCTCCTACTTTGACTGCATTACTTTGGGTCCCTTCACTTGTTTCTCTTTTCCATGATTTTGCTTGTCTCCTTGTTTGTCTTTAGAAATCTCTACCACTACCTGACGGGCTATCTCTTCCTCATTCCTTTTAACTCTTGACCTTGTCCTAGGTCTCATTACAAATTTATCCTGAACTGTATCTTCAATCTTCACTTTAACCTTTGTGGGTTGTGTTGATGCCACCTATACCTTTGCTTCCTTATTTGTCTTCTTATCCTTCATGTTTTTTTTTTCAACCTTCTTACCAAGCTTGCTCATGGGTTTTTTGCTTGGCTTTACATCTTCCCTTTTCATAGATCTCCTTCACTGAATGGATAACTTCCTTCTTGACTATTCCATGCATTTTGTGTTCCTCCTCAACTACCTTTACTGATGAAGACCCATCTTGAGGCAATAAATCTATAATAGAAAGGAAATATGACCAATTCAATTTCTTCTTTTCAACAACATATTTAACTAAAAATCTTGATAAACGAGAAATGAAACAAATTGGAAGCATGCTTGTCTTTTTGAATATGCACTTTTACTGCGATTCTCTCTAAACTTTTGAGTAAAAAATAAGGTAGATTCATAGGTTTTCTTTCTGTAAAATTCCATAACAGCCTTAAATGGTATTGATAAACCCTACTGAATCTGCCTTCATAGGTGAAGTACCTCTGAATGACTTTCTAAGATCAACATACTGTTCCTAAAGTTAAACATTGGGAAAGGTTGAAGAAAACTTGTCCAAAAATTCTAGCTTCATAAATTGTTTGAAAGCCATAATTTCCAACTCACCTCCCTTAAACCGCTTTTCCCCTGTTGTAGGGAGATTAGTGGCATTAGCAATAATTTTTTCAGTTACAAGAATCACCACATCTCCTAGCTTGACTCTTCCATCTTGAAAATTGAGGGCAAACATACTGGCAAGCCTAGTATAGTGACCTATCTTCTGGACCTTTTGACAAAGGGAATACAACCTGCATTTTCAAAGGCTACCCGAATAGGAGGTGAGGACTTTATCAAGCTCAAGGTGCTAGGCTTAGCACGCACTAGGTCTCCACCTTTCTTACAGACAATAGGCATCATTTGATGTTGATAGATGGCAGGTGAAACTCGAACTTTGAAAAGGGGGTACATGTGGAGATCAAAAGATATAAAAATAACAATGGTGACATAACAATTCAAATCACACAACTAGGTCAAAGGGTTGGTGACAGAGCAGCTTAAGAGGTTTAAAAGTGAGCAGGAGAACTTGGAATCAATTATCAACTTATTTTAACCACTCAACAATAAATAGAATGACAACAATTCATATTTATGAAAAATGACTGAGAACATGGAAATGAAACTATACTGCTAGATAAAACAGGGTGTGCGCACCGTTTTTTTCTTTAGCATAAAATGTATAAGCTTGGATGAACTTGATCAGTATTCAGGATAGTAAAAAGTTAGGAAAATTCACGGACATCCTACCTCTCCCATCCCTGAGAATGAGGTTTTGCATAGATTAATACTATGTTCAACAACTTTATGACCTTGGCACCCTTTGTGCAGCAAGAGTGCAACACTCTTATCCTTTATGTAGCCAGAGAACATCACACTCATCCTCTGCGTAGCAGGAGCACAACACATTGTGTGAAATTTCTCTGCAACCCATCCTGCGGAGGAACGAATTCATTCACCATGCGATGAGAGGAAATGAAAAATGGCGGCCTTCTGCAATGATTTGAAAGTAATTCAAAACTTTGTTGATGTAATCAAGCTTGCTGTTAAATCAACGTTGCACTTGAAAAGCACTTGAAAAAGAAATTATTTCGGAATTAGGGATCATGACAAAATCTAGAGAAATGATGATAATATGATGAGTGACTCATATGAAATGGATAGTGACAAGGGTCAATCATCACATACAATGGTGTTTAAGCAAGGGAAAATTTAGCCCTAGGGGTTTATACTTAAGATAAAATGGGAGTGGGGAGGTCTAGGCCTAACATGAGGAATAAGGATGATATGAATGCTTAGGACTAGGGGAATTTTAGGATAGCAAGGGAAAAAGGGGATGGGAGAAAGGGAAAAATAATGATGTCTAAATAGGGAACACATTGGAAAATTAATGACTGTATTGCTTTAACATTATTCCTTTAACTGTAGACACCCTATCAACATTCAACATCATGACTCAACAGTTTGTTACAACATTTTTCAATGCTCAAATACCGCTTCTCATGACTGACTTTAACGACCAAAGAAATGACCAAACTCAACATGACTCTCCAAACAATGACATGCCAAATTTATGATAGTGAAATTTTTTATGAATTTGACCCCCTCCAAGATAACAAAATGATAGTTCAAAGGATTTCGACTAATAAACTATCCTACTCTAACTTTGGTTCCATTGGGGATGGAAGCCTCCTTGTGAGGTGCCAAGAACGACACTGCATACCAGAAGCCTATCCATTGGGCAACGAAAACCATGTATAAAAATGATATACATACTATCAAACTGGGAAAAAATTACTAACTAACTGACTAAAATTAATTATTGATTGGCAGACTCTTACTAGAAAAAATTTATGGCAGCGATAAGTTAATATCTTATGGCCTTCACCTCGATCTTTAAATCTCAACTTTGACTACCCACACTTATAACATTTCAAAGTAGAACGATATTCACAATGAACTGACCCTTCAACTGTCAAATTAGGTGAGAAAATGTTTGAGCAACCTACCATTCACAGGCCCTACTCCAACTAGTTCATTTGATAAATATTCAAGTAGGTAGGCATTATGTCCCCTGAATGTAGCAACCTTGAAAGGCCCCTTTCACATGTTGTCAAACATTCCACGTTTGCCTTTATCTTTAGTTTGAGCATCCCACTTTAACACCAAATCTCCAAGTTGAAAATCAGTTGCTTTTGTTCTTTTATCATAGATTTTCTTTATCCGATCTTGTATCACCTATGTGTTTTTGAACACCTCTTCTTTAGACTACTGGAGTTGAATCATTTTCCTAATTCTTCATTGCATACCATTTGACTCTACTTCATCCTCCTACAACAATCTCATGACTGGCATTCCTAGTGAAGATGGAAAAAGTGCCTATGTTCCATAAACTAACTCAAATGTAGACATGCCAATTGATATTTTAGTGCTCACACGATATGCCCATAGTGCATGAATCAACTTTTTGTGCTAGCTCCTTTTATTTTCCTACAACAAATCTTAATAATGTTGACCAAACTCTTGTTGGATGGCTCTGCCAAGCCATTTCCCTGAGGGTAATAGGTTGTGGAATGACCTAGAACGATGTTATATTTGTGGCAGAATTCAATCATCTTCTTTGACTTAAATGCAATAGAATTTTCTGTGATAATTTTTGTGTACAACCAAAACGGGACAAAATACTACCTTCCAAAAACTGGATGATCACCGTGTTTATAGCTTGTCTGGTCAGGGCTACCTCATTCCATTTGGTAAAATAGTCGGTTGTTGTCAATATCCACTTTTGTTGTCTAGAAGAAATAGGATGAATTTCACCAATAAATCGACTCCACATTGATGAAATGGTGATTCAAGTACTATAGGCTTCAGTGGTAGCGAGAGAAACTTCTTTCTTCCTTCAAACATCTGGAATTCTTGATAGTTGGCCACCTTTTTATAAGCATCAACAACAAACTGGGGCAATAGAAGGCAACTCTTAAGATCTTATTTGTTATGGTTTTCCAATACAAGTGCCTGCCACAATCTCCTTTGTGAAATTGTTCCAATGTTTCCTGAGCCTCATCTTCTAATAAGAAATTAAGAAACATTCCACCAAGATCCTTTTAGCACAAGAACTGATCAATAATGTAGAATTTCACTACCTTCGGTTTTATTAATCGAGCTTTAGTTTTGGGCCAATTAGGAGGTGCTTGTAAATGCTTGAAGACATATAAAATATATACCAAGGTCAAGCAACAACCTTCTTCGACACTTGCTGGACAATATTTGAGAGATCTTCTTTCGTTAGGACAACCAAGAAATTAATTTGAAGGGATTGCAAATTTGATCGAGTCATCATCTGAGCCAAACCTTGACCTTTAATCAATTTTGTTGGTTTGATCTCTATGTCATATTCAAGAATTGCAGCGATCCATTTACCCCTCCACCCATCTGGGTCACTTTGAGTCAATATGTTTTTTACTGCAGCATTAGGCATATAAGCCACGACATGAGAATGTAAAATGTACACTCGAAAATCTTTCAAGGCCTTAACAGGAGCAAATGCTTGTTTTTCCATTATGTCATATTTGAGTACAGCATCTCTGAGCACCCTGCTGAAAAATGCAATAGGTTGTTTGACTCCCTGCCGATTTTTATGCAAAAAGAAAACATCAATACTGTGCTCAGATGCAAAAGAAAATAATATAAATTCACGTGTATAATTTGAACTGGCCAATGTGGGAGCACGGGACAATGCTGCTTTGACTTCATTGAAATATTTCTTACTATCTTTACCCCATTTCACCTCGTTGTCTTGCCTCAAAATGTCTGTAATTTTTCTAGAAATTTAAGCCAAATTAAGGATGAACCTTCTTAACAAATTAATTCTGCCCAAAAAGGATTGAATCTCCTTTACTCCTAGGAATGTCCATTTTCTGAATTGTTGAAATTCTATTAGGGTTTATTTTGATGCCATCTTTCGAAATGATATAACCCAACAACTTACCTTCCTCCAGTCCAAACAATGATCTCTTGACGTTTAATGAACTTCCATGTTTCCTACACTTCTCCAAAACTGCTCTTCAGTGCTGCAAATTCTCATCATCAGACTGTGAGTAGACAGTAATGTCATCAAGGTATATGATGAGAAACTTGTCCTTTTCTTATGCAAAATCTATGTCCATTGCTCGCTGAAATGTTGCCCCTGCATTCACGAGATTGAATGGCATCTTAACATATTTCAAAGTACCCCAAGGTGTTGTGAAGGCAGTCTTATCCTGGTCTTCTCGGTGAACCAAAATCTTGTTGTACCCAGAAAATCCATCTAGTAATGACATTCTTCTTGCACCAACTACCTTCTGAAGAACATAGTCCATTTTTGGCAGCATATAGTTTTCCTTAAGAGACACCCTATTTAAGTTTATGAAATCTACACACAACCTAATTTCACCCGTTTTCATACACTAGGAAGTAAGGGTAGGTGCTCAGGGAAGGTTTTGGCGTGACTCTATCAACCCATAAGGCATACAACAAAGCAGAGTGCCAGTTTACATATTCAGAGAATATGGTCCTTTGATGATGCAAATAAGGCTCTTGTTCATGGATTCGGCAAGACCATTCCCCTGCAGATAGTAATTGGTTGAATGCTTCAATATAATATCATTTTCCAATGCAAAATCATAAAATCTTAACGATGAAAAGTATGTTGCATTTTAAAAAACAAGTGACGTAGGAACGTTTAACATGGAAATGATATTCTGTTGCAGAAAGCTAATGACTTCCTGATCATTCACCTGTTTGAGAAGAATTACTTCTGTCCACTGCCTGAAATAGTTTGTAGCAGTTAAGATGTAGCAATGTTTCTTTGACGAGTATAGGACAATTTCCCCAATGATGTCCAAGCCCCACTATTGAAAGGGTTCTTCTACTGCAATGGGCTGCAGTGGGGCTACTCACTTCTGGTTTCTGTCAGCAGACCTTTGATGAACCAGACACTTGCTGGGGCAATAAAAGCCAGCCTACACAACCTTATGCATTGTAGTGTTTCTTGCAAAGTGTCCCCCAGTTGGTCCATTGTGGAGATCACGCAATACCTTTTCTGAATCGTGCACCTCCAAACACCTTAGCAGTACTCCTTTGTAGTGCTTTCTAAACATCATCCCATCCACTAACTGATAAGATAATGCTTTAAGTCGGAGTGCCCTCTTCTGCCATGAGGAAAAGTGAGAGGGAACAATGTCATGCTCAAGGTATTGGCACACATCTGTGTACCAAGAGTTTAAGCTTGTAGTGGGGGAGGCTCACTCAACGTTACACATATCAATATGTTTCTCCCATCCAATGAGCTCTTCTTCTTTGTCTTTTACATTTATTGCTTCTATTGATAGTTGGAAAAGACCATGACCCTTGACTATGTTAAATGGCTTGATTTATAGATCTTACTCTTATAACTTGGTCATTTAGTTCACTCTCCTTTCACCGAGCTCTTGTTGAACAAGTGGTGATCTAACTACTAGGTGTGGAACAAAGATAACACAATGGTTCTTCAATACATAGGTCCTCAAGTGATTTACCGCCTTGTACACTGCATAAGCATATTTTTCCACAACAGGGTCATTAAGCTATGGTCCTTGTAGACTTGCACTCATGAAGGAGATAGGTCATTCATTGTTCAATTCATCCTTCTCAGTGAGTACAACAACAAGAGAGGTATCAAAAGAAAAAGTGTAGAGAAAGAAATCTTTCCCGAATTTTGGGTTGTAAAATGCGGGTGCTTCTTCTATAGCCTGCTTGATACAAGAAAATGTGTCATTTTCCCTTTTATCCCATTTGTAGACTATGTCCTTCTCCACCATCTCCTATATTGGTTTAACAATTTGTGCATAGTCGGAGATGAACTTGTGGAGGAAGTTGATCTTCCCCAAGAAAGATTGCATAGCTTTCTTATTCACTAGGAAGGGAATTTGCGTGATTATCTTGACCCTGTCCAGGTATACCTTGATCCCACTTTTAGCAATGATGTGTCCCAAGATATTACCCTCAAAAACTGCAAATATAATTTTCTTGGATCTCCCGTACTTGCGACATTGCTCAGAAATATTCTTCAAGTGGAATAGGTGGTCTGACCTCCGTTTGGAGAATATTGTTACATCATCAAGATAGACCACTATACTTTGCCCAATAATCCCACGGAAGGTGATGTCCATTGCAAGTTGGAATGTTGCACCAGCGTTGATTAGCCCAAACAGAATTCATTGAAACACAAACGTGCCCCAATTCATTCTGAAAGCTATCTTAAGTTTGTCATGCTATACAACTAGAAACTGGTTATATACTAAATATCCATCTAGGAGAAAGAAAAAAAATTGAACCCCGACACTATTTGTAGTATTTTCTCCATGGATGACATGAGGTGGTTATCTTTTTCTGAGTCACGGTTGAGATTTTGGAAATGTAAACAGAGGATTATCTCCTCAGACTTCTTTCTCACATGAACCAAATTGGACACCCACGTCAAGTGTCGCACTCTGTATATGATTTGAGTATCCAATAGTTTTCTCAACTCTTTATGTATGAGAGGTTCAATCATTTGATGTACTTTCCTTAGCTTCTATTGGAATGGCTTGGACCCTTCCTTGATTGGTATTACACACTGGATGATTCACGTGTCATATGTCTTGATTTCATCATACATCCACACGAAGACATCACAATACTTCATAAATAAGCGGATAAAGGGTTATCGCTCTTGTGGTGTGCAACAAGTACTGAGATTGACATATTTTGGATCCTCATTAGTTCCCAAGTTGATATGTTTGTGTGACAGAGTGGAACTGTGGGCCTTGGCATTGAAAGGTCCTTGGAAGTGGTTCTACAGATCATATAGATTTTCCAATGATACCACACCCTTGGGATGAGGTTTCCTTTACTTGCATTGGTTGCATCCTACACTGCCTTTTCAAGTTCGTCCTCATCGACCATTGCGTCTTTGAACACATGAATGTTCAGCATAAAATACAGTATATGTTGGTCATCATAAAAAATGCATAAATTAGTGATGTTATCTGGGATGAAAGGTTTATAAATAATTTCAATAGAAAAATTGTCCCTCAATGGTGACATTCTAGCAACAACATTTGTTAATGCATCTGTAACTACATTATGCATTCTTGGGAAAGAAATAATATTAAAAACTTGGAAATGTGAGATAAGACACCATACCTTTTGTTAATAACTTTCAAGATGAGGTAACACACAATATATGGTGTTACGTACTTGTTACACCATGATTTCTAAGTCAGATACCACTTTCAGGATGGCAACATTGAGGTCAATGGCCTTTTGCAAGCCTAAGATGAGTGCTTCATACTCTGCAGTGTTATTTATGCACTCAAATTCCAAGTGGCTAGAGATCAAATTCTTTCTCTGCAGCAGGTCTATTAAAACACAACCAACTCCAGAACCGTCCTATGTTTTGGAACCATCAAAATACATAGTCCAAACATCATATGTAAAAGGACTATGAATTTCACTACTACTACTATTATTACTACTACTACTAACTGTACAGAGTTCATTATCACCAATGGGATGATGAAGGAGATCCAACTATGTGTCTAGTGGAACCAGGGATGGTTGTGCAAGATAACACCGTAGTTGAGTTTCAAGAAAGTAATTTCCGAATAGTAATTCTGTGAAATCCATTGGTTCATTATTCCCATTCAAGGGAGTGACCATGTGATTCATATATCTCTCTGATTGCACCTAGATTTGATTGTTTCTGCCCCTATACAGAATTCATAAGTGTGACTAGTCTATGACGAAGTACCCTTATAGCTTTCTAGACCAGTCTCTACTCAACAACACTTCGTATGCTTCTAGAATGTCCACAATCACTATCTAGATACATTGGTGGACTCATCCATTAGATGATAAGAGAATGATGACATCTCTGAGTTCGCCAATTCCTTGGGCATGAGTCATGTCTAGCTGAATAATCTATGCATATGTCTTTTCCCATTTAGCATTGATTTTCTTGGCAACAAATAATGGTATGACATTCACCAATGCACCAGAATTAACCAAGAAATTTTGTACATTGAAACTGAATATTTAAAAAGTTCACAAAAACAATGGGTAGAGAGTGTTTGCACCCATCGTGAGTGCATTAAGTATAGATGTAAGAGTGTCAGGAGACTTATTAGGTCCCTTGTTCGAAGAGGTATCATTACCTATAGAGGTTTGCCCAAGTGCCCATAGAAGGTGTTATAGCACCATTTACCACTCTTGGTAGATCTGATGCTCTAGTTATGGCCTAGGGCAACCCTTCCTTCCAGACTTGGTCCAAAATTAAAAAAACACTACTTTATTTCCTATACGTTACTTTTCCCTGTGATAAAAGCATGTACATGTGGGTCAGCATATACCCAACCCCGGTACATGTGTTAAAACACTTAAAAATAATAAATTTCCTTAATTTCAAGCCGAGTTCACAATTTTTACCTCTTACTCACCTCCTATGGCACGTGGCCCAACTGTTTCCCACCTGAAAAAACTAATTTGAAGAAGTATAAATAAAACTCCATGGCAAGGCCTTAGGAGAGAAGAAATGAGATATTGATATTATAGTTGATTTATCCCCGATCGAGTCTAACAAAATCCCTGCGCCTCATGCACTCCCCAAAGCTTTAGGAAACCCTTGTTTCCTCTTTTGAGATATCCCTCATCCTTCTTGAGATATCCTTGTGTATGTTGATGGAGGAAGATTGCTGAGGTCGGGAAAGGACAGATTCAGAGGACGGTTCCACTTGGAGCTGGAGGAAGACTTAGGTTGTAGTTTTCCACCATTCTTGTAGCTTACATCAATAAAGAAATGTTGTTTTGTTCCTAATATTAAAACGTGTTTATGCATTGATCTATATTGTGATTTGTTTATAAATCTTATAATTGTTCATTCGTTATATGATATAACGTATATATCATGAATATTATTTACATTTCTACTATTGTATATCCTTTGTTTGAATAATTTACGGGTTCAAAGGCATAAGGAGAAGTGAAGGGTTTGCTCCTTGTGGGATCTATCCAAATGTAGGACCCCCGGGTAAGGACACTTCTTCCCAGTTCAGTAGAACAAGCATTTAGATTGTTTGTCTGAGCATTTCTTGATGTTGTTTGCCCTCTGATCTCTTTGGGTTTTCAACCCAAGACCCTAGGGTGTTCTCACCCGCAACAGAATTGGCGAATCCACTGGGGATAAAATTCTTGTTATTCCTGGTTTGGGTTGTTTGTTCTCGATCAAGGTTTGTTTTCTTGATTACTTGCTTTTACAGTTTTATTTGACTCATTAGCTTCCCAGGCATCAAGTCTGATCTTCTAGATCAGGCCTTGATTTTTGCTTTTTCTTAATTGAGCATTGTATATGCTTTTTTCTTGGGTTACAATCGCGTAGACACGCAAGTTTCCTCAAACAGAATCACACATGCGTGAGTTTCTTGTGTTAGAAACATTTGCACATGCTTTTGTGTCTTTACACAGTCTCAAATACAATTTTTTGAATTATTTTTTCAAATCTTTTTGCCCAGTTAGGTATACTGCCTGGTGATTTCTATTGTTTTATGGTCATCCACTGTTTGAAGAACTCAGTGCTCCCGCAAGTTTTCTTTTTCAAATCTCCTTCTTGCTAAAAAGCCTAGTTGGCCTAGGATTGCTTTTTGAGCAAGTGTTTGGTTTGTGTCTTGGGTTCCAGGCTTTTGTTTGAAGTTCTTGAATGTCCTGGTTTTCCAAAAAAAGAAATTGATTTTGATTTAATTTGTAACCCAGATTTCAAGTTGCCTTGCTTTGCTTTTCCTTTTGATTGGCCTTGTTGCTTTTCATGTTTTTTGAGTGTCTTTTTGGCAATTTTGAAAGTTTTTCTTTCTTGACATTTTGTCGGTTTGCTGAAGTATTTTACTTCTGTTTGGATCAGTTTGTGCAAATTTGTAGTCCTTCTTGTTTCAAGTTTCATTTATTAATGAGTTTTATAACTTGCAAGGTATAAGGACTCCTTGTGCTTCTTTTTAGTCTTTCGAATTTAGTTGTGCTTTTTGTGACCTCAAAAGTTTCTTTAGTTTCCTTAAAAGAAAAAAGACAAAAACATAGATTTTTCCTTTATTTTTCTTTCCAAGCTTTTGGTTTTTTGGTTTCATTGGTTTTAATTTTAAGCGATTGTGAGCTTTTTTCAATTTGTACTGCTTGGTTTTGAGGGAAATTTGTTATTGAATTTTTGCCCTCTTTACTCTCAAGTTGGCTTATTGATCTTGTAAGGAAACACATTTTCTCCTTGTATGAGCATCCATGCACCGTCATTATAGTTTGCATTGCAGACATTTTAGTCTTTTTGTTAAATTTTGAGTGTGTGGAGTGTGTTTCTAGAAAAAAAAAAAAAGCTTGTACAAGTTTATTCGTATAACTCTATAGAAATCCCTTTTCATTGAAGAAAATAACTACATTTGCATGTATCTAAGTTTCTATTGATTTATTTTGCGTCAAAACATCATCAGTTTCACTCTCGTAATACTCTTGACTTAAAGAAGAACCCTCTAAAATTAAGCGATTTAATAAAATGAACTAGAACTTTTTATTTTTGTCATTAACAAACACCAAGTTTAGGTTCATTAGGGCCTTGGAATAGGTGAGTGGAGATTTAACTCTCCAAGGCCACTCAAATTATCAAACATAGAAGTTGAATAACGAGTGAAATCCAATATCGTTAGAAAGACCGGGAAAGCGCCATGAATGGGAGTTAAGCATGAGGGAGAGTGAAGACAAGAAAGAGAGATACCCCCTCTCCTACTTGTTGGATCCTGCCTCACGACTGTTCGACCTGGATTTTGATACAAGTTGGTGCCCATAGTTGCCTTTCCTAGGGATCTCATAGGTGGCTACAGTCATCAATATATTTCCATGTGACCAAATATGCACAGAAGAAGCTTGAGCCAACAACAGAGTTGGGGATATTTTTGGGGTACACTGATACACCTCACAACTATTGGGTGTACCTTTCGACCAGCAGGATGACAATGGTTCGCAGGGATATCAGATTCTATGAGGAGAAGGCCATGCAATGTTCCCTTTAGAGGGAGCTTCAACTACATGTGATTGAGGACCTTTTAGCTCCTAAGGTTGATGAGCCTTAGATTGATGTGGAGCAACCACATGCAAGGGATCTGAGTGTGGAGACATCCACTCAGGCAGAGTCTTCCAAAGATGGGAGAAAGCGCACCAGATAGTTTGATAAGTTATTGCACGATACGAGAGAGAATGTGGACGCACCCACATCACAGCACAAGCAGAGGAGATCACATGAGAGGTACACTGGATACATGGCTCTTATGAGTGGATGTGTTGAGACAAAGCCATCTTCCTTTGAGGAGGAAATGCAGCAACCGGTTTGGGTTGATTCCATGGTGGAGGAGTATGACTCCATTGTTCGTACCAGTGTTTGGGATGTGGTCCCAAGATCAGGGGACAAGTCAGTGGTGAGCTCCCGATGGCTTTACAAGGTAAAGTAAGTTGCAGATGGTAGTGTGGAGAAGCATAAGGCCAGGTTTGTGGCCCGTGGTTTTTCAAAGGTAGATGGGATTGACCATAATGAGACCTTTGTGTTTGTTACAAGGTACTCATCAATAAAATCCATTTTGGCACTATCATCGCAGATGGGTTGGAAGATACATCAGATGGATGTGAATACAACCTTCCTTAATGGAATGATTGAGGAAGAGGTGTACATAGAGCAGCCTGAAGGTTCTGAGACCTTCAACCATGAGTCGCATGTCTGCCAGCTCAAGAGAGAGTTGTATGGACTAAAGCAAGCGCCAAGTGCTTAGTACACCAAGATCGTTAGGTACTTCATTGGGTTGGCCTTCACTAAGAGTGAAGTGGATGCGAACTTGTACCACATAGTGGTGGAAGGTAAATTGTTGATTATTGTGTTACATTTCGATGATTTTATTTTGACACATGATGATTAATTGATCAAGTCTTGCAAGGAGGATCTTGCAATAGGGTTTGAGATGAAGGACATGGGGCTCATGCATTACTTTCTGGGCATGGAAGTATGGCAGGGTGATGGGAAACTATTTGTGTCTCAGGGAAAGTATGCCAACAAGATTCTGCATGGATAGCAGCAAACCCATGGAGACTCCTCTAGCAAGTAACTGGAGGAAGGAGGATGTTACTTGTTATGAAACCAACTCACAAAAAGATAGAAAATATAGATCAACAACTTCAAAATCATCCTCTTCAACAGGGAAACCTCATTTACATTACACAAATGAACAATTCATGGATGATACAAATGACAAGACCTCCTTTCTATATATAGAAGTCTAAGGGGTCCCAATACAATCAGAGCCTACATAATAATAATAATGTAGGGACACAATAATAACAATAGTGGGGCATAATAATAACAACATGGGGACTATATGGGCACAATAATGCAATAAGGGGTTGCACTAATAACAAGGGGTTACACTAGTAGTATAGGGACCCAACATGCCCCTCTCCTTCAAAAAGTGTTGTCCTCAATGCTTGAGTAGTTATGGATGCTTCTATATAAATTTCTCATCCTCCCATGTGGAATCTTCAATGGGTAAGTTCTTCCACTTGATGAGACACTCTAAAATTGATCGATTACGTAGCTGTTGATTTATTGTTTTTGTGACTTCTTCCAGTTCCAATATGATTTTTTCTTCCTTGTCAAGCTTTGGCAATATTGTTTGAACTGGGATCTTCTCACCTATAACCTTCTTTAAGCATGAAACATGGAAAACTAGGTGCACTCGGGAAGATGCAGGAAGCTTCAATTTGTTTGCTATAGTACCAATCTTTTGTAACAACTTGTACGGACCATAATACTTTGGTGATAATTTATTATCCTTCGTAGCTTGCTTTAGGGACATTTCTTTGTATGGTTGTAGTCGTTGAAATACCCAATCACCTACATCAAAACTTATTCCGTTGCAATGTTGATATGCCTGTTGTTTCATTCTATTTTGCACCAAAGTGGGGTTATCGTTTAAGAATTTGAGAACTTTTTGTTGATGCTCGATGTGATCTTCCACTCCTTGAACCTTATAATTTTCTTTTAAAGATGATGTGATGGACAGTGGATGATATCCATAAAGTGCCATAAATGGGGTCATTTTTGTTGCATTATGGAAGCAAGTGTTATACCACCATTAAGCCATAGGAAAAAACTTGACCCATTGTGTATGTTTATCAGATACAAAGCAACGAAGATATCCTTCCAAACATTTGTTCACTATCTCAGTTTTCCCATCAGATTGAGGATGATAAGATGAGCTATGAGCTAACTGAGTACCCAAATATTCCACCTCTTTTACTCCAAAGAAACCTTTGGAGATTTTTGAATATAATTGCTTCTCCTCCATTAGTTTGAGCACCCTTTCAACTTGTTGAACATGATCCTTCCAAGACTTGTTGTCTATTAGTATATCATCAAAAAATACTAACACAAATATTCTAAGGAAGGGTTTGAAAATGGAATTCATCAAACCTTGAAATGTAGAAGGTGCATTCGTAAGGCCAAAAGTTATGACCAAAAATTCATAATGACCCTCATGAGTAATAAATGTTGTTTTTGGAATGCATTTAGTCTTCATTATGATTTGATGATATCTTAAATGAAGATCCAACTTGGTGAAGTAAACTACTCCATGTAATTCATCCAATAATTCATCAATGATGAGAATGGGAAATTTATCTTTAATAGTAAGCTTGTTGAGCTCCCTATAATCTAGACACATGTGCCATGATCCATCCTTCTTGTGTACCAATACCACTGGAGCAGAGAAAAAACTTTGACTAGGTTGAATTATACCAACCTCTAGCATTTCTGCAACCATACGTTCAATTTCACTCTTTTAGGCATATGGATATCTGTAAGGCTCGATGTTTGGGGGAACACTTCTGGGAATCAAATGAATAGAATGATCATGATCACTAATAGGTGGGAGGCCTTTGGGAGTCTCAAATACCTTGGAATGAATGTCCAAAAAGTTTTGGAGATCTGAAGAAATAGATTATTTCGATGTGGGGACCACTAGTGAACATAATTGTGCAATTACTCCCCGTTGTTCTTTTCTTAGAAGCTTTGTCATGTTGTTAGAGTTGATTATCTTTCCTAGTTTCCCTTTGATACCCCTTAATTCAACTTCCTTTCCTTCCCAAAAAAATTTCAAGAAACATTCTTGAAAATTAAAAGCTATCGTACACAAAGATTGTAGCCATTGGAATCCTAGTACAACATCTGCACCACCCATTGGAATGGAAAGTATTGTACTATTCAAGACATATTCTCCCATAAATAGCTTGATATTATGGCACTTTCCATAGCAATTTATGGTTCCTCCATTTGCACCATTACTTGACACTCTGGTGCAGGATATAGGAAGCAATTCAATTCCTTGGCTATCTTACAATGAATAAAATTATGGGTACTACCTGAATCAATCAACACTATTACCTTTTTCTTCTTAATATGTGATGCAGTAGCATGAGACTTGGAGGGAAAATCTTCAAACTTATTCCAAAAATCCAAAAAAATCTACAGGCAAAGGAGTGGGGTCCTTTAGCCAGCAATTTCCATGTTTTTTTAATTTAAGTTAAGGATAGAATTAAGTTGTAATAATCGCTTATGGATAAGTTGTAACAATCTTTATGCATAATTGCTTTAAATAGATATATGTAAAAGGAATTCTTTTGTATGGATAACGACCGAGAGGGCTTATCTATTATTTATAAAATGAAATAATGAGACGCTCTGGGTAGAGAGTGCCCGGAAGTATTATCATCTGAGAAAATCTCTCTTTGTGCATCTGAATTGATGGTTCTCTGTTTACTGGTATTTTTATGCGTGTATCAGTTCGATTCTTTTCTTCTAAACTTTGTTAATGTTCAGTCGGCATTGGTTCTTCTATTATATACTTGATTTAAGCTTGTTGGTGAGTTTTCCTCTTGTATCGGCACGCTTGGTTCTCTGTTACATGCATTGTTGAGTTCCGCAGTAAAACT
This sequence comes from Pinus taeda, assembly GCA_000404065.3. Taxonomy (NCBI): domain Eukaryota; kingdom Viridiplantae; phylum Streptophyta; class Pinopsida; order Pinales; family Pinaceae; genus Pinus; species Pinus taeda. The sequence continues at coordinate 6,375 of APFE031625060.1, read as the reverse complement.
CTGTTTACACAAGAATTCCTTGAAAAAGACTTAATCTGGACGTAGTTCCGGACTTGAAATATTATTGAATCTAGTTCATACCCGTATCGAGTCTGAATGTTTATCACATCGCTGAGTAGGAGCAAAACAGAGTTAAACCACCAAAGTCCAAAACTTCGACAGCTGGACCCGAAACACTTAAGAGAAGAGTTAAAAGGATATCAGGTTCACGATTGTTATCGCATCACCAGATCGAAGCGTAGGAGCCTTGCCTTGGGAGTACTAAAGTCGCCAATTGTGACCTCCAATAACTCTATGTGTTATCGCGTCGGAAGTAGGAGCTTGAAAGGGATAATATAAAGTGCAGATAGTGTTAATTACGTTCAAACGCATAGTTTGAAATATAAAGCGTCGATAGCTAATTCTTTAGAATTAAAAATATAGTGATAATAAGGTGTCGATAGTGTATTTCCATTCCTTTGGAACGAAAGCCCTCCACCAGTGTGTATAGCGTTTTTAATGCATTTCCTTTGTTCTAAAGCAACGATAGTGTATTACTATAATTCTATGGAATTATAGGCTGAGAAAGGGGAAAACAAGTGTATTGCTATAATGCGCCGACAACAAGGGTTGGGGTGATAAGAGGAGAACCTCATGAGACAGCCAGTCTAACATTAGATGACTGATACACCTATTGAAGCAGATAGAGGAATTCAGCCAGAAATTGAAGAAATTATATCAGGCTTCGGTCATTTCTCCATATCGCTTGCACCCAGGCCACCATTAGTGGTATCAGAGCAACCAGCTGATATTGAAATTAATCTCAGAAGTAGGAGAAGGAAAGTTACTATGGCTTTTAGAGTTGGAAGAGGACGAGGACGTGGTGGAAGAGGACAGCCTGTTACAAACGCTGAAGTAATGGAAGTTGTGCAACAGTTGCAAGCTAGATTGGATGCATTAACAACAGGAAGAAACATAGATGATGGAGATGTTAGTGAACCTGAGGTTGAAGCTACAGAGGAGGAAGCTATAGAAGTTACCCCTGAGATGAGATTCTTCTCGTCAGTGTTGAGATCCACAGCCAAGCCAAAGACCGAGGTTTCAATATATGAATGAGGACTAAATCCAGAAGAATTGATAGATTGGATTAATGGCATGGAGAAATTCTTCGATTATGAAGAAACAGAAGATGAGACAAAAGTAAAGTTCGTTGTCACCAAGTTAAAAGGCCATGCAACGCTTTGGTGGGACGCTGTGCAGGAAGAAAGCAAGAAACTTGGCAAGCAACCTATCAAGAATTGGATCAGGATGGTAGCAAAGCTAAGAGGTAATTTTCTACTAAGTAATTATCAGCAAACCTTGTTCAGACAGATGCAGAATCTTAGACAAAGGTCTTTGACAGTGAAAGAATACATAAAGGAATTCTACAAGGTCAGCATAAGAACTAGAGAAGCCCAAGATACAGATGAGAAGGTGGCTAGATATGTGAATGGCCTTAGGATGGACATTCAAGATGAGATAAATCTACTATCTCCTAAAACAGTGGAGGAAGCTTATCAGATAGCACTGAAAGCTAAAGAAAAACTCATGAGGAAGCAGTCTGCTAGAGGGAGAGGTACTTTCCGAGGAAGGGCAAGTCAAGGTGGTAGAGGAAGATCTATAGCACCTAAAGATGGAGCTAGCAGCAGCTCAACCCAGCATGCACCCACGGGAGGTGATGCAAGAGGCAGAGGGAGTTTTTCTAGAGGAAGAGGAGGTAGAGGAAGAGGAAGATAATTAAGATGTTACAGGTGTAACAAGCTGAGACACGGAGCTTTTGAGTGCCCAGAGAATGCAAGAACAAACCAGAGGAATGCAATTGTTGCTCCAGTTGAGGGAGAAGCACCAGCAGCAGCAGTGGAAAAAGAAAAAAATATACTAGAGAGAGGAGAGTATTTGGTAGCTAATAAAGTTTTGCTCAAGCCAACAAAGGAGATAGTTGAACCATCACAAAGAAAAACTTTATTCAAGACAGTGTGTAAAGTTCAAGGGAAATGTTGTCAGATGATCATTGATAGTGGCAGCACTGATAATTTGGTCTCTACAGAAGCGGTGGATAAATTGAAGCTGAAGACAATGAAACATCCAACACCTTACAAGATGTCATGGTTGCAAAAGGAACATCAATTGTTAGTGAATGAATAGTGTGAAGTGGAATTTTAAGTGGGAAAGTATAAAGATAAAATTGTATGTGATGTGATGCCAATGGATGTGTATCACATATTGCTTGGAAGACCTTGGCAATATGACAAGAGGAGCGATGCATGATGGAAAAAGAAACACCTACAAGTTTGGAAAGGATGGTGTCAATCATACGTTGTTGCCTCTGCAAGAAGAAGATGTACCAGGAAAGAAGACTGATCCAAAAACTCTGTTACTAGGAGGAAAGGAATACTTGAAGCAGATTGAAGAGAATGAGGTAAATTTTGCTGTAATTTGCAAGCCCAAGGTAATAACGACTTCTACTAAAATTTCTGATTTGCCCATTGAAATTCAAGAAATGTTGGAGAAATATTGTGATATTATTGTTTATGATTTACCAAATGAGTTTCCACCCATAAGAAGAATCAACCATCATATAGATTTGATTCTTGGAGCAAGTCTACCTAACAAAGAAGCTTATAGAATGACTCCTAGAGAAAATGAAGAGGTTAGAAAGTAGGTGCAAGAATTGCTTGACAAAGGGCTGATCAGAGAAAGCTTGAGTCCTTGTGCAGTACCAACAAAGTTGAGTCCAAAGAAAGATGGAGGCTGGAGAATGTGTACAGATTCAAGAGCCATCAATAAAATCACAATCAGGCACAGATTTCCTTTACCTATAATTGCAGATTTAATGGATTGCTTGAGTGGAGCAAAATATTTTTCAAAACTAGATCTTAAAAGTGGGTATCATCAGATAAGGATAAGAGAAGGGGATGAGTGGAAAACCGCTTTTAAGACAAATGAGGGATTGTATGAGTGAAGAGTAATGCCTTTTTGGTTTTCAAATGCACCAAGTACATTTATGAGACTCACGAATGAAGTTTTTAAAGATTTTATTGGTAAATTTGTAATAGTATATCTCGATGATATATTAGTTTACAGCAGGTATAAGGAAGAGCATATGAGGCATTTGAATTATGTCTTACAAAGGCTGCAACAGCAGAAATTAATGTTGAATTTGAAGAAGTGTTCATTCATGAAATAAGAGCTAGTGTACTTGGGCTTTGTTATTTCTGTTGAAGCGCTGAAGATGGATCCAGAGAAGATCAAGGCAATCATGGAGTGGCCTTTACCCAAGAGTGTTTTTGAGGTAAGAAGTTTTCATGGTCTTGCTAGCTTTTATACAAAATTCATCAAGAATTTTAGTAAGATTAATGCACCTATTATTGAGACCATAAAGGAGGACAAACAGCCATTTAGATGGACTATTGAAGCAAAAAAGAATTTCCAGTTGTTAAAGAAGAAAATCACTGAAAATCCTATTTTGGTTTTACCAGATTTTAGTAAACCTTTCCAAGTGAAGTGTGATGCCAGCGAAGAAGCAATTAGAGGTGTTTTAAGCCAAGAAGATAGACCTCTAGCTTACTTTAGTGAAAATCTAAATGATTCCAAAAAGAAGTATTCTTCTTATGATAAGGAGTTCTATGAAGTTGTGCAGTCATTGAAGCAATGGAGGGATTACCTAATGTCAAAAGAATTTATCCTTTACTCAGATAACCATGCACTACGATATATTATGCAGCAACCAAAAATTAGCCAGAAACATGCCAAATGGGTGGAGTATCTTCAAGGTTTCCATTTTTTTTTGAAGCATATAAATGGCCAATCAAACAAAATTGTAGATTCCTTAAGTACAAGGAATGTTTTATTTCAAGAGAGTCAAATCCAAGTGTTGGGTTTTGATTTTCTTAAAGAATATATGAAACAGATCCAGATTTTAAAGAGGCATTTGAAGCTTGTAAAAATCCTGTTTTGATGGACAGGAGTAAATGGTTGGATTACTTCTTACAAGATGGACTGTTGTTTAAGAAAAATCAGCTATGCATAACAAACTGTTCAATGAGGGAGAATTTAATCAAAGAAAAACATAGTGGAGGACTTGCAGGACATTTTAGCGTAGAGAAGACTTATGAGCAGTTAAACAATTTTTATTTATAGCCGAAAATGAAATCTTAAGTGGAGAAGTATGTGAAAACTTGCAAAGTCTGTCAATATGCAAAGGGAAGGAGCCAAAACACGGGTTTGTATATTCCATTACCAATTCCAGATAGGCCTTGGGATATGGTAAGTATGGATTTTTTTTTGGGTTTACTAAAGACTCAAAGAGGTAATGATTCAATTTTTGTTATAGTGGACAGATTTTCAAAAATGGCACACTTTATTCCATGTTATAAGACTAGTGATGCTTCTCACATTGCTAATTTGTTTTTTAAAAAGGTTGTAACATTGCATGGGTTTCCTAAAAGTATTGTCTCAGACAAGGATTCCAAATTTGTTGGACATTTCTAAAGGACACTATGGAAGAAATTGGGAACTAAATTAAGTTTCAGTTCTGCCTATCATCCACAAACTGATGGACAGACTGAAGTTGTGAACAAGAGTTTGGGCAATATTTTAAGGAGCCTTACTGCAGAACATCCAAAGCAATGGGATCAATGTAGAAATTTTACAAAATTTTACTACACATCAGCTAGCTCTGATACCATGTAGAATTTTTCTACAAATCAGCTAGATCTGATACCATGTAGAAATTTCACCTTTAGAACAAACCGATATATGCAATGTCCTAAAGCATAATACTTGTTCTACTTCTACAAAACATTAAGTGGAAGCATAATTGAATTCATGAGCAACATCAAGTAGAATCATGCATAACTGATCAAGAGAAATAATCACACATAACACAAGATATATCCAGGGGAAAGCACCAGCATAAAACCCCAACCATGTATTATCAATCAAGTGGAAATCCTCTTCACAATACAAAAAGAATTAGCTCTCAAGCTATTCAGTTCTCAATGAACTATGAAAATATGAAGATATGTCTCATGAACCACCCAAGCCCTGTTTATATAGGCTTTCCCTATGGTCCATACGTAGTTTGCTCAGGTTATAATAGAAAAAGCATATGCTATTAATTCCAACATACCAAAAACAACCAATGGTCCAACCACATATTCCTTGAGAACACTAGTTCCTCAACCATGCAAAAACTACTTACTAGAAATAGTTAAGCATCTGATAGTACAATGTCCCACATCTGATCTCAACTAGGTCTCTGATAGAACTGACATGCAATAGTTATCCATGAGTGAATCCTCAGTTATCTAAAATAATAGTTGTCACATGCATGCAAGCATTAACAAACTATATTTTATTATTTTAACAACTTGTTAAAATAATCTAACTCGACTTGACTATTTAAAACTAAGTCAACTGATTCTCTCATTATAGAACTGAACCTTATCTCTTTTAATCAAGGGATAAATTCCTAAATCAAGGGAGAAAATAATTGCATGATCTCACAAAGACTTCAAGTTTAATTTTCCATAATTAATTAATTCATGGAGATTAATTAATTAATATTTTAAACTAATGTTAAAACCAAATTCGTTTTTACTTCCTATAGTTAGACCAAGGACTGCTAAAAATAGGAAGGGACCCAGAAATGCTATTTTTAGAACTTTCTATTTTTAGCAGTTTCACCTCTCACCCAATGTGGCCAATTACCTCACTGGCCAAACTGCTATTTTTAGACATGCTTTTTTTAGCAGGTCTATTTTTAGCACATTCTAAATTTAACATTTCTTGTTGCACATTTTTCAACACTCCCTCTCAATAAGAAAGGCTTTCTCTCGAACCCGATCCTGTAACTCTGGAATCCTCTGCATGCAACACATCTACCCGGTCCACTTGCTCCAACAACACTTGGAACAAAAACACTCCCAGCTGACCACTTTGTTGGGCTAGGAACATACTCTGATGCTGAAGCTATACCTGTTGCTAACAAGTGCTCCCTCTCTAACATCGGCGCTA